>RJWM01004116.1:0-105009 GCA_004363535.1 Dasyprocta punctata
CCACTGGGTGCTCAGCACCTCAGTCTGTCTTTCTTCATCCCCTCGATGGCCTGAGAAGAGAGGGAAAAGCCTGTGGGACTGCAGAGTCCCAGGCCTGGGGAGCCCTGTGAGATTCCTCAGTGCGGGGGAGGTAATAAGCATCCAGCTCCAAGGGGTGGAGGTGCCATGAGCTGCTCAGAGTCACTCCGGAGGACCAGGGTCCAGAGGCTGCCAGGGCCCTCCTGCCACTCTGCTCTGGGTCCTGGCTGGCAGAGGCACCAGCTTTCTCCAGAGAAGACACCATCTGGATGCTCTTCAGAGGCAGGAGCAGTGCAGATCACCTGGGGTTGGGGGCACAGGAAGCAGACTGTAGGCTCCAGTGGGGGTCCTGCAGGATTCTGCAGGAGCCACAGCCTGCAGCCTGTGTGCTGGCCGTAGTGACAGATAGGCTGGGACAGGTGGGCACCCCATGATCCCCAGCCCTGATCTCCTGTGCACTCCTATAATGTCTGCTTGTATTTGATCTTTGGGCCTCCTGGTTTTATGGACAGACCTAATAGCCTAGTGTCCAGCCCAGAAGTAGGTGGCCATGATCCTGGCTGGCTGCTCCGGCCAAGGTCCCCCAGCCCCTCTCTCTTTTGGCCTGTCCTCAGAGGCTGGCTTCCTGCTGAGCCTGGCCCATAGGGGAAGGGTCACAGGGAGCACTGTAGACACAGTCCCTGCCCTGGGAAGAGGGTAACAGCAGGCAATGTGGTCTCTTAGGAGGGACATAGGCCTTAGAGTGGGGTTATCAGGGGCCACTGGGTTCAGCACAGGCTCCATCCCATCCAGAGGCCCATACCTTCTTGGGAACGGCCTGCCCATGTTTAGAAACCGTCTGGCCTGTGCCCAGCATTTTTGGCCTGGCCAGCCTGCTCCTCTGGTCATCTGGCATGGTCCTGGCCATATCCCTTTCCTGGCTGGGTGGGACTGGCTGACATTAGAGTGGATGGAGCTGCATGGACCTGGCTTGGTGGCCATGTGTGCCTCACTCTGCTGCCTGCCACTGTGGCCTGGGATGAGCCGTGTGCCTCCACCTACCCATCCGTAATCCTAGTGTGGCAAGGGCCCAGGGAGGTGACTGGCACATGCATGACTGACCGTGTCGCAGCTCAGCCTGTCTTCCTCACCTGGCTTAGGTCCCCCAGTCATTGCCAGCACTGCATGCTGGCTGAGCTGTTACAGGACAGAGTCAGCTCCAGCAGATCCCAGGTGCCTCTTCCTTCTCAAATCCTGTCTCTTCCTTTGCCCCAGCTCCAGAGGGTGACCCCACCCACCTCTGAGTGGGCCCTCAGTGGGCTTCAGAGAAGAACCCCTCAGCCCCAAGATTGGGGTGCTGGAGAGAGGCAGTGGCCTGATCTCCCTTGAAGGTGTTTGCCGAAGAGGTGCAGGCTGGGCTGTCTCTCGGGTGCCTCCTTGGGGGGATTCTTTGCTGGCAGGAGCAGGTGCTGCAGCCATCCAAGGCGTGGGTGTGCCCTGAGCCCTGAGTGCCTGGCAGGGAGGGCCAGCCTGGGAGTCAGAATGTGTGCTCCCCGATTCCTGAACTCCCTGCCAGGGATCAGATGCGAGTTAAGGAAACATTTATTTTAAATGTAAACGGACCTCAGCGGAATTCTGCACGGCCTCCGTGGACGCGGCCCCTGAGGTGAGGCTGGATGATATAAATAGGGCACAGTTGTTGCTGCCCTTAACCATGGAGGGCTGAGGGGAGGCGTGCAGGCAGTTTGGACCCCCCATCCAACCCGCTGTCCTCACCTCTCCTAACGGAGTCGGCAGGACAAGGCCACCCACCTCCATCTCTATGGTGGGAGGAGAGCTCCTGCTGTGGTCCCTCCAGCAGCGGTGGCCAGCCAGCTGAGGCCTGTGGACACCCCCACCCCAGCCTTGCTGCCCCTGCCATTGCCGGGCCCTGGTGCTGAGCCCATCTGTCTAGCTGTACCTAGCTGCCGGCTCATCATGTGTGGCAAGGGCCCACTGTGACCCCACTTCCTCCCGCCTCCTCTGTGGGACGACCCCTACACCCTCCTGTCACTCCTGTCACAGTGCCCAGCTTCCTGGAGCAGAGGTGGGAAGCCAGGGTCCTGCCATTGCAGTGGGGTTTCCAAGAGACTCCCTGGGCCCCTCCTGGCTCCCAAAGGACCCTGCGTCATCGGAAACAAAGGCAAGAATGCTGGGGGCCCTGGGGCATTGACTGTGCCTGGCTGGGCTCCAGGAATCACCCACAGGCATGTGGGGGTGGAGGGGCAGGATGTGTCCCTGCGGCTGCCTGTGGGTGTGCAAATGGCACGGAAGCCCACGGGGGAGCTTCGGCCTCTGTCACAAGGAAAGTTGATCTTGCTGCCCCGACTACAGCCCTGTACCAGGAAGCTAGCTCCCTGTTACCCTGGGCATAGTGACAGGGTCTGCCCAGGCAAGGGGACAGGAGGCAAGGCTAGAAATGTCTCAATGTCTTGGGCCTCCAACACGGGTCCACTCAGAGTTGGGGGGAACTGAGGATCAGACTGGGAGATCACAGCTGCACCTGAATTTACAATGGCAGTGTACTCCCTGGGGACAGGGATACATCCATTTCCCGTGCCGGAGATCCAGCCCAGCCCGGCACGATGGAGGAGGGTGGGCCAAGGTCCTCTGTGTGAGCAGTACTTTCTGTGACATTACACCGACCCACCTTCCCCACGGATGTAGTTGTGGAAGGGTGGTGTCAGGGAGACCCTGGAAGTGTGCACATGGGCTCAGGCCCTCTGCACCTCACCCCAGACACCCTGCTACCCTGAGTGAGGCTGGCAAGGGCTACCTGGAGGGTCACCAGAAGCAGAGCTGGGCCACCCTGCGGCCCCTGTGGTCATATGTGGAGATGCGCTGGATCAGGGATGGGAACGCTCCATAGGGATGTCAGTCCCTCCTGGGTGTCTGGGAACTGATGGGGTGACAGGACATTGTTGTTCCTGTGAACACAGACACGGCAGAGAAGGGACCTTAACTGCAGGGTTCAGATGGACAGACAGATGGACTCTGGCAGATAACACCTCACTATCTGGGTACCATGGGGCTATGGTGCTGTGCTTCTTGAGGAAAACTACTTGGCTCTGGTCCACACCCTGCTTAGTGACCACTGGCTGCTTGTGGGTCAAGGATTTGCACCTGTCCAAATCCAGATGCCAGTGCTCCAAATGGCAGGGCAAATGTATGATCACTGGATTGGTGGGACTTTCAGAGGTCTCCAATTAGTCTCTCTCTCCCCTGCTTTTACAGACAGAGAAACTGAGGCCTTCTTGCAGCTGTGAAGGTTCCACAACCAATATTCATGAAGCTTCCTTGGTGAAAGAGAGTATGTCCAGAAGTGGGGGTGGAGCCTCACGAGCCCCATTTGTGCACCCCTATTTCAGTGGGTGCAGAGGACCCCAGGCCAAATCCTCAGAAGTTTTAGTTTCCCTGTAGGTCATGGTTCCTGACTTTGGGAGCACCAGAGGAGGGCTGGTTTTCCCTCAAGCCCCATGGCATGGAGGTCCATGTGCTACTTCCATACAAGTCTGATGTGAGGCCCAGTTGGGCATCCAAGGATGGGAAGCTACAGGGAGAGAGGACCGAGTTCTGGACAAGCAGATGCCATGGAGCCTGGCATCCTTGGCATGGTTAGGTGGCCAAATGGCCCAGTGGTTAGGATCTAGATGTGGAGTCTGCAGGACAGTCAGATCCAGGGTGTGCCCCCTGTGGGGGACACCTTCCCCTCTGGGCTTAATGTGCTCAGCTGGAAATGGGAATTAGACACATGGCACCATGGATAGGAGGGAGAAGGACCCACAGAGATCAAAGACCCATCCTGGGAGCCTGGAGAAGGAGGCCTCGGAGCTACCTGCTGTGGATGGCTCCCGTGCTGGTGGGGGCAGGAGGAGGTGGCCCTGATCTTGGGTCTTTTCTTCCCTCTTCCCTGGGGATGCTACATAAGCATGTTCCCTCTAGGGAACAGCAATGACACTCAGGAACGCCATCCACAGAGAGATGCCAGAGACCGCATGGCTACGCCACCTGATAACCCCGAGCTCAGAGGCTCAGGCTTCCAGCAGGTACCAGTCCACTCACCCCAGACCCTCACCTCCCATAAATGACTTCATGCGAAAAGAACACTAAACCTTAAAATAGAAACGTGTGATTTAAATGACCAGGAGGCTGATATCGGGCCAGGTTCCTTCCTAGCCATGGGGCTTTGGAGATGTTACACACCTCTTCCTGTGCCTCAGTGTCCTCACCTGTGAACTGGGTGATTGCAGTTCCCCTCCCAAGCATCTGTTGTGTTACTGAGTAAATGGTAAAATACCCTCAAGACACGTCTGGCTTTGCTGTGAAAATGCTATAGATAGTGTTTGAACATGACTCATGACCTATAGGCCTGTGAAAACCAGAAGAAATTCTTTCTGGTTTTTGGAGCATTTTGCAAGTCAGTGTCTGTGTCGCACACATGCCCTGAGCTTATTGGTCACAGGAGGAGCTTGGCTCCCTCCATGCCTTCTCCCAGGCTCCTGGTGTCTAGGTGGGTGGATATGGCGCATGTGTGGCAGGGGTATGTGAGGGTCCTTGTGCCGCTGTCGTGGACAGCTCCTGCTGAGGGGCATGAGGCTGGTCTGGCATGAGATACCCATGTGCCTGAAGGCCTGGGTGTGGAGGCCTCCTCTTCAGGGCCTCTAGCCAGGTCCTCTATCCTGCACACCCAGAGGAAGCATCAAGTGACATGGGGCAGTGGGTGTGTAATGTCCTTAGAGACATCTGGTTCCCCAAAACTTGCTTTCCAGTGGTCTGGTCCTGGGGACTTTGAATCCAGATTCTTCCCAGAACAGAGCCTGGGCTCCAGACTCTCTGCTCTTGAATGTTCCCTGCCACAGCAAAAACCCCTCATCCCCAGAAGGGACACTGTATGCTGGCATGTTATCCCCACAGTTTTCTCCCTCAGCCTCTCCCCCCGCATCTTTTTTAGGACCTCTGTGGCCTCTCCCTTCCCAATGGCAGAGTTGGGTGTCTTCAATACCTGGGTTTCTGCTGTGGTTCAGGGCAGGGCCTGTTCAGCAAGGAAGGAAAGAAGGAGCAGGTGGATGCCAGCCAGTCCTTACCCTGGTGACCATTCTGAGGCTGCTGTTTCCTGTAGGGCTCAGATAGGGATCCCTGCTGGCCCCAGTAATCACAATGGTCTCAACCAGTTCTTTCTGGAGCTTCCTGGGCCTAGGACTTACAAGGTGGTCCTCCCTGGTTAGTTCCACAGAATCCCCATGTTACCTTGGGCAGACGCCATGTGAGGACCTGACCATCTCACAGATGCACCAGGACACAGAGCTACTTGTCAAGGTTCCTTGATGAGGCTCTGACCCTGTCTGTTTGCTGGGCTGCTGTGTGACCTTGGACAAGCCCTGAGGTCCTGCATCCAGGTCTCTGGACTTCATTCCATGGTGACAGTGGTCCTTCCCTTGCTGTGGAAGGGCCTGATATCTGAGCGCTCTCTCCAAATGGGCACAGTGGTAACTGTGATCTTCCTGTGGCCATTGTAAGGATGGGCAATAGAAATCAGTTTCTCATATCTGGAGACCAGTAGCAAAGTATTCTCAGCTCCAGGGGAGAATCACATTCATTCATTCATTCATTCGTTCATCCCCTGAGCAGAAATTGATCATGAGGCTCCCATGGAGCAGGTCACAGAAACACAGTGACTTCACCAATCTTCTGGAAATTTCTTGGAGCTGGATGACCTCTGTCCTCAGAGGGTGTAGCTTCCGGCATTCCTGTGTGGTGGGTAGCTTTGGGGGTTATTCTGGGATCACCACAATTTTCACTCTCCTGGGAACTGAACTTTTCCCAAATTACAGGGCACTGCTGGGGGGCTGGCTAGGCAAAGGATGTGACCCCCATAACTCTCTGGGGTCCTTATCCTGCCACTTTCTGCAGAGACCCCAGACCTGTCACCTCCTGCTGGTTCTGGATACTGCAGCGCTCTCTCCAGAGACTATGTGGCAACTGCAGCTCCTGTTCTGCCTGGGAAAAATCAGAAACTTCAAGAAAAAGATTTGTTTGTTTCTTTATGATGTGGCAGCTGGATGAGGCTGATTCCAGGATAATGACCAGATCAGCCTGTTGCTCCCAGGGAGGCCCAGCAGCCACGGCCTCTCAGGGAGGGGTGTCTAGCAGGCCCCTGTGGTGGGGAGCAGAGAGAGGCAGGCACAGGCTGGGTGACTGAGGTCATGGTTAGGTCTGACCCCACTTTGATCTCATTGTCCACTGAGCAGTGCCTCCTCCTAACTCCTTTGGGACCTGACCTGTCCTCCATGGCAGAGCAAGCAGCGGTCTGGAGGGGCAGCTAGGCCCCAGCTGGAACCAAGGTGAGATGACATGTCTTTGAGCTTTAGGTCCAGGACAGGTGAGAGGAAAGGGAGACAGAAACAGAGACAGAGAGATACAGAGACAGAGAGAGAGAGAAAGAGAGAGCAAGAGAGAATGAAGTCTGAGAGCTCAGGAGAGACTGAGGCAGAGGTCGAGCTTCCTGGTAGAGCTCCCTACCAGAGACACAGCTGGAGACAGGCCCTGGGAACCCTTCTGAGCACAGAGGTGTGGGTTGCTACAAGAGGACCTTCCAGGAAGGAAAGTGGATGAAAACCCACCACAAGGGCCAGGACCACTAGGTACCATTGCTCACTCATTCACTCAGCAAATGTCTCCTGGGCCAAACTCTGGTCACAGCCTCCAAACTTTTCCCCGGTGGCTGTGAAATTCCAGTCCCATTCCCACTGGATACAGGCATAGAAAGCTTCTGTCACCCCACAACTAGCTTGCCCAATGCCCAACGTGCAGCTGGCACTGGTGCTTGGTGGGTCCCTGCGTGTGGAGTGGGGCAGGGCCTTGGGGACGAGCACTCTTCCTCAGCAGACAGCTGTGTTCAGGCTGCAGAAGATAAAAAGGAACAGGTGAAGCTGATTTTAGTGATATATTTACTAACTAATATATTTACTAAGATAGGCAGAATGTTATCACTTCAACATGTAATCGATTAAAACATTACTAACGAGATATTTAAATTCTTCTTTTAAAACCCCAAATCACTGAAATGTGTCATGTAGTTTATACCTGTAGAACACCTCAGTTTAGGAAATACTTCATAGATATGTAGATTTCATAAAATTTACGGCGGAAATGTAGATCACTCAGCTGATTGTCTGAACCGTACTTACACATTTTCTAATTGATTAGAATGCCAAAAAATTCATTTTTGTTAATAGTCACATCCCTGTCTACAAAACTGCTTCAGTTTTCAATTTTTCCACTGGCTATTTTTCAAGCACATTTTCATATGATTAAAGGACATTGGCATTTCCTTTTTCTATTATTTATTCATTTCTTTGCCCATTTTTTCCTATAGTGTTTGTCTTTTTCTTTATTTGTAGAAGTTATTTATATATCAGGGCTATTAACCCTTTGCCTATGATATAATTGGAAAATGTTTTTCCATTTTCTCACCTACTTGCTTTTTTTGTGTGTGTGAAACAAAAGTTTATTTTTTTAATGTGGAAATTATAGAAAATCCCATTCGTATATTCTAGGTCTTGGTAATTTGTTTACTTATTTAAGATACTCATGAAGTGAAAGTGGTGGTTGGGTCCCAGGATGACATAAAGGTGGTGGGGTGGTCTCCAGTTCAGTGGAGGAGGTGGCCCCCACGCCATGTGCCAAGCTTTGTACCACTATCGCCACACAGAGTTCGTACCTGAGATTCTAGCCTGTTGGGTGGAGAGATTCCCTCACCTTTCTCTGGCCCTGAACTCTCTCCAGTCAAGTGGCTGCTGCCCCAGGAGGCACAAGGGGTGTCACCCATTTGGAAGATGTGGGGTCTGAGTGTGGGGTGTCAGGATCCTGGGAACTCTGGTCAGAACCATCTGCCTCAGATTCTGGGGGACCTTGGGAAGATGCCCTGATATGCATCCTATTTCAAGGGGACAAACACACAGGATGAAATTGCCCTGTAATTCAGAAAGACCTGATGTGGAATCCAGCAGATTGCATTTTGGTAATAGAAAAGGGAGGATATTAAAAGTGCCTTTTCCATATCACAGTGATACATATGCACCCTTGTTTATAGCAGCACAATTTGTAAAAGCTAAATCTTGGAAACAACCAAAATACCCATCAACTGAGGAATGGATAAAAAGATGTGGTATTTTTATACAAAGGAGTATAACTCAGCTATAAAGAAGGATCACATTGAGGATTTTATAGGTAAATGGATGTGACTTGAGACCATACTCATAAGTGAAATAAATCAAACTCACATGTGTTAATGCCATATAGTTTCCCTAGTGTAAGAAACTGAAAGAGTAAATAAGATACAAAATCTTCAGTAAATATTGTGAAAGGGTAATAAACTGCTCAAAGGGGAAAAATAACCCTGGGAAAAGGAGGAAAGGAGGAAGGGAAAAAAAAGATACAAATTTGTATGTATACACTTAGGATAGCTGGGATGATAGTACTACTGAATCTGCTAGTTCTTGGAACAAAACAGTTAACATTCATAGGATAAGATCAGTTTTGCAAGTATATATCTGGTAAACTCTTTTGAAGATAACTAAGCAAAATAACAAACTTTGTTATGTTCCTACCACCTTGTGTGAAAGCCTATATCGTTATTGTTTTGTGTTCTTTGTTATTGTTATTTATTTGTCTCTTTTTCTTCTTGGTTTTTCTTGTGTTTTGTTTTGTTTTGTTTTTCCCTTTAATACAGAAAGGACAGATACACATGCATAGGCTTATAAGTGCCTAGAACATCTCCTAAAGAATTTACAAGAATTGATTTTATTATGTGTGACGGTATGAACAGCTACTTTGAAGAAAAAGAGACATTATGATAGACATTGCTGGTTTCATAGCATCTACTTTTGAATTCCAAGAATGCTTTTATTCTTTGTTTTGATTGGTTTTAGTCTGTTTT
Organism: Dasyprocta punctata; assembly: GCA_004363535.1. NCBI lineage: Eukaryota > Metazoa > Chordata > Mammalia > Rodentia > Dasyproctidae > Dasyprocta > Dasyprocta punctata. Next base: position 8,975 of record RJWM01004116.1, read on the forward strand.
ATATTATTTGATTTCAATATGTGTGAAGGTATGGGCAGCTATTTTGAGGAAAACAAGAGACATTATGGTAGCCATTGCTGGTTTCCTATTGTCTGGTTTTGAAGGCCCATAATGCTTTCACACTTTTGTTTTGACTAGTTTTATACTATTTTGTTTTGTTTGAATTTACTGTGTCTGAAGGTATGGACAACTTTTTTGAAGCAAACAAGAGACATTATGGTCGCCACTGTTGATTTCCTGGTGTCTTGTTTTGAAGTCCTGTGTTGCTTGCATTGTTATGTTCTTATCTGCTTTGTTCTGATTTGTTTTGGTTTGTTTTATTATCTTTAAAATAAAAATTAAAAAATTTAAAAAATTAAGAAAACAAATAAAAGTGCCTTTTCAGGCCTGGGACATGTGCTTGGAAGTTGGCAGGAAGGCTGAATTGGGCATATCACATTTCGGCTCATGCTGCTTTGCTGTGTCCCTGCTGAACTGGGGTTCAAGGCCCTCCTGGTCCTGGGGGTGCTACATGGTCTGACTTGGACTTACGAAAACAGGGAAGGTCCAGGTCTGGGCTCCAGGGCCGGGGGCAGGGGTCTGGGACACAAGGGAGCCTAAGACCAGGACCTTGTGGAAACCTTGAGTCAACCCATGGCCAAAAGTTCAGGCCCCATGGTATTCTCTCTGTGTGTCTCTCCTGGGAGAGAAACACTGAGTACAGCCTCCAGGTGGGGAAGATGTTTTGTAGAGCCCTTGAGTGGTGCTGAAGACCCTTTTTCAAAGTTGGAGGTACTTAGGGGCTACACCTTGGTCACCTGGCTCCTACTCAGTGCCTGTAGACAGTGACTATGAAAGGGAATTTAGCCTCCATAATGTAAATGTGACAAAAACTGGATGTGGAGTGATATCCTGTACCCAAGGGGAGAAGGGGTCCCGAGAGAGAGGGAAGAGAGAAGCCGGATGGGGTCACCAGGACATTCTCCTCAAGGGAACCAGCTTAATTTAGATAGCAGAGGGGGAAATCTTAGAGAATTGGCTTTCTGACTAAAGGAGATGGTGAAGGGAAACCGAGGCAGGGATCCTGCAGTTGAAACCTTTCCTACAGCTGCTCAGATGAAAGGCTACCTGGCCGGGTGTCTGGAGCTCATGTGGGCTGTGCCAGCCTATTTGCATCCATTTATTCATTCATCCTCTTACCTTCCATTACATCCATTAATCATCCATCTACCCACCATCCATTCATCTACCCATTTATCCATCCATCTCCCCATCTACCCACTCATCCATTGATCCATCCATCTAATGCCCATCCATCTTATATCCATCCATTCATACACTCACTGATCTATTCACCCACAATTCATCTATTCACCTACCATTCACTCATTTACCTACTTATTTACCTCTCATCCATCCATCAGCAACCCATCTATCATTTCTTTTTCTATCTACCATCTATCTATCCACCCCTCATCCATCCATTCATTCACCATCCACCCATTCATCATCCATCCATTCATCCACTGATTGACCCATACATACATATACTTATCATCTACCCTTTCAGCCACCATTCCCATCCACCCATACACGCATCACCTACCTATCCATCTATCCAAACATCCATCTATTCCTCCATCCATCATCCATCCATCCATACATACATTGGTTGGATGAACAGTTGTGCATGCTGCATCCATCCATCCATCATCTATCCATACACCTATCACCTTCCTGCTACTCATTCATCCATCCACTATCATTTTTCTATCTACCAATCCATCTACCCACCTGTCCACTCACCCATTCATTCATTTATCCAACATCAATCCATCTATCCAGCCACCCACCATCCATCCATCCATCCATCCATCCAACAAATAGCTACCTTGTGTGTCAAACATAGCTCTAGTTGAGGGGATTTGGCAGTGGCAAGGACTCAGCTCTATTTTTATTAAGCTGACACTGCAGTGCTTTAAACCTTGTGGAAAATAAAGAGCAGAAGTGTCAGGCCTCCAAAAAGATCATTTGCCTCTGAGATTCCCCCTTAGGGCATGGCTAAGGGTGTTGCCACAGGAGGAAGTCTCCAGAGAGCTTGGGATAGATCAATAATCCTCCTCTAACTTCTCTTCAGTTGCTAAGGAAATAAAAGGCTCTCTGTGCATATGCCTCCATTTTGGGGCTGTGTCAAACTGAGTGCACTGGTGAAACCGGGGCCTCTGCCAGGCAGGGATTGAAGACCCTGATAGTAAGGGTTTTTGAACACCAGGCTTTAATCCCTAGAGCCTCTGAGTCTCCACACCTTTGGCAGGCACAAAGCTAGGAGCCACATTTACTGAGTATCCACTGTGAGTTCCCGGGCTCCTCACTCGTATGAACTCACTGTGCAAGGAGATCCCATTCCACAGACAGCACAAGAGACTGAGGTGAGAACCACACAGCCAGAGAGAGACCTTGAGGGTCTGAATGCAGGTGGTCTGTGTCCCTGCGGATGTTTCTCAACGTGGACTTGCCCCAGGGCCCAGGTTGTGGCTGAGCGGCCAGCTTGGACATGTGAGAGTCCCGGAGTCCTGATTTCATTCAGAAGCTAGCTTGGGGCAACGAGAGGCCCAGCAGCCACTCTTAGCATGACCTTTTATCTCTGTGGCCTCCTGGCTTGGCTCGAGGTGGGTCTCAGTTTCTTTCTGGCCTCCACCAGGATTACTTAATGGATAAAAAATAACTAAGTCCAGGGCTCAAGTATCAGCCATGGGAACAGCTGAGGTTGGCGGCCAGGGGCCTCTCACTGCCCGGTGGCTCCGGCAACAGCCTGCCCCTCCTCCTGGCAGTGGCAGCTGAGGTGGTGTTGGTAGAGGGGGGCGGGGATAGAAAGCACTCTGGATCTGGTGTCAGGAAGCCCCAGGTGCAGATCAGACCACCCTTGAGCAAATCACTGCAACTCAGGGAAAACCAATCCTTTCTTTAAAAATGGGCCAGTGTGGCTGCACACGGGTAGGAGCAGAGCCCTAGGCACACAAAGGAGGTTATCTCTTCCTACTCCTTCTTTCCTTGGCAATGCAGAGGTACTACCTACTCCTCCTCTTACGTGACAGGACCAGCTTCAGCCTGGTCATGGGTGCACACATCATACAGGTAGGTTCTAGGTTCTTAGGTACCAGGAGCCCATAAATCATCAGTGAGGTGGACCAGGGCAGTTAGGCCTCTGCTTTCCCAAATTTATCATCCATCCACCCATCCACCACCTACTCATTATCCACCCACCCATCTACCCATTCATCCATAAACATCCACCCATCCATCCATTATTCATTCATTCATTCATCTATCAACCTGCACATACATATGATATCCTTCTATCCATCCATTATTCATTAATTTACCTACTCATCAACTAATCCAGTTCTGCTTTTGCTGTGTGCTGAGGAGTTCTAGTCTGGCATTTGACTCAGATGTAGTTTCTCCCACTATACTTTTAAAATACTCTTCTGACAGCCAGCAAACAATTCTGTAGCAGACAATCAGGTGAGCAGACCTGTAGTCCAATTCTGTCCTGATATTGTCTACTTGGAGGCCTGCATTGGGGGCTCAGTCCCTAAGACTGGTCCCAGTTTCAAATGCCAGTTGTTAGCCCCAGGCTGTTTATTTGTTTGTTTTTGTGGTACCGGGGATTGAACTGCCAACCTTTCGCCTGCCTGGCAGGTGCTTAGGCCACTGAGCTAAATCCCCGGCCTTGTATTTTTTGAGATAGGGTCTCACTATGCAGTTCAGGCTGGCCTTAAACTCACAGCAATCCTCCTGCCTCAGCCTCCTGAGTGCTGGGATTAAGGGTGTGCACCATCACACCCAGCTAGTCCCAGGCTATTTTGCCTGAGCTTCTGACCAATCAGCTATAAGCACAGATCCAGCAACCGCCTCTTTAAATTAATTTGCTAGAGAGGTCACAGAACTCAAGGAAACACATTTTACATTTTCTCTTTTATTACAAAAAATATCACAAAGGATATGGTGGAAGGAATGCATAGAATGAGGTGTGAGTAAAGAATGCAGAACCTCCCCACCCTTTCAGGCTGCCACCCTCCAGACACCTCTGAGATTCACCTGTCCAGAGGGGCTCGCAACCCTGTCCTTTTAGCATTTATGGAGGTTTCAGCGCATGGCCATTGGTGATCAGCTCAGCCTTTAGCTCCTCTCCCCTTCCCAGGGATGCTTCCTTGGCTCCAGTGACTAACGCCATCCTAAAACCTCTGAGGGCCCCTCAGCCACCAATAGGCTCATTAGCATACCACCCTGGTAGGCTGGGGCACACATGGTGGTAACAGCTGCCTTTTTCCTGAGTCTCCCCCCAACCCTTACCAGAGTCTCCTGCAATTGCCTCCCTCTAACCTATTCCTCAGACTCTGTTTCTGACAGCCCTGAAGGAGCAGAGGGTTTGTAGAAGCAAAGGCAGAGTGAGCCCCTGAGGACAGAGATCAGCCTCCAGCCCCAACAGGGAGGGACACCTCAGCCTCAGAGCTCCTGTGGAATGGCTAGCTGACCTAGGAGCCACCTTCCAGGTGGAACATAAAGTCCCTGATCTCGGGGCACAGGGCCCTGCAGCAGGGCTCCTCAGAGGGGGCTTCCTTATTGAGGTCAGACCCTTGAGTAGATGAACCAATCCACATGACCCAGGCGAGGCCTGGCCCCATCTGACCACCTGGAGGGTCATATGCAGGAGTGAGGCCCAAGACAACTGGGGCATAGGACTTTGGGATGCAGAGGGGGCTCTTGAATGAGATCTTTGAGTCAGCGTCTACTTCAGGCCGGAGTTCTGGCCCTGGGATGGTAGGCCCAGCTCCAGACACGGGGCTGGGCAATTCAAGGATCCCCTTTCTCAGTAAGGTTTGGCCTGGCTGTGTGATCCCCAAGAGGAGGCTGGCCTTCTGCTGGAGCTGGCCAGTGATGTTCTCTTGCCAAGCACCTTCCACCTTGACCAGGGCACCCGTGCCAGAGGCCAGCCCCATGTGGGGCCCCTCTGTTCTTCCCTAGTGTGTGGCGGAAGCAACCTCGGCCAGGCGGCCTTTAGAACTAAGCAGCTGGCAGTGATGGATGAGCTGAGGGCTCCGGGTTGCTGCTGGGTGAGGGGTGGGTCTGCTTTGCTCCAGGGCCCGGAGGAGGGAGTTCCGGAGCAGCACCAGGGCAAGTGGACATCTTTGCTGAATCTGACATTTCTGTGGTTATTCCAGCATGGTCTGCCCTCACCCTGAGTCTGCTGGGAGAGAGGAGCTGTGGGCAGTGCTGTGCCTGCCAATGGCCAGGCTATCCCAGTCTCCGGCATAAGATGACAGGCAAATGGGGACTGGACACAACTGCAACTCCTGCCACAGGTCCCCTGTCTTCTGAGCTGATTGTCCCTGAGGGATTAGTTCCCTTAACCCTCAGCTCTGCAGAGTATCAGGTGGCTCCTTCCTCAGTTCTGTGTCCTGGGAGGTTGTCTGACACCCATGACACATGACCATGGGTGCAATTCAAAATTTGCTAATGTCTCCATTAAAAAGTGTGGAAAGAAGCAGGTGGGTGAAATTTAATTCCGATTATATGTTTAACTCAATAAAGCACACACCCTCTTCAACATGCCGTTGATGTAGAAGTTGTGACTGTGATGTTGCCCGGTGTTGGCACTGAGCCTGGTGTCTGTATATTTTGCTCTCACGGCTCTTTATGACCAGGACTGACCACTCAAGGCTTCTTAGTGGGGTCAAGGTGCCAGTGGGGACAACAGAGCACCCTACCTCCTGAGAGTCTTCATGCCTCTCTGGGGGTCTGACTCAGTCCATGAGGTGGTGAGGGGCCAGTCAGAGAGAGCAGAGTGCTAGGTGCAGCTGGAGACTGAGGGGCCCTGGGACAGGGCAGGGTGGCCTTGGTCCCTGAGCCTGCTGCTCTTACAGCTTGGAGGCAGGCGGTAGATCTGTCTCGTGGGTCTTGCCCACTGGGTGTGTGGCATGGGCAAGTCAGTGTCCCAGGGCTGCGAAGGGCAGCTGCCACCCCTTCTCAGCATCTCTGAGGACAGATTAGGCTGTGGGTGCTACTCGAGGGTGCCCCACCTTAGATTCACAGAGCTGCCTGTGGCAGCCCCCCAATGACAGAGGGTGCTGAGGTGGGAAAATGGTCCAAAGACAGGGCTAAGCAGGAGGTGTACCCTGCCTGACCCCCTGCCTGACTTCCTTTGGCCCTTTTGCAGTGGCCACTGCACTGACATGCTCCATGCTGTACAGGGCCAGTGGTAGCCATGTGGCCTCCCTGCACCCATGAGTATGCTGGAGCCAGTGGCTCAGAAGACTGGGTAGTGGCCTCTGGGCCTTGAACTCTCATCCTGGAGGTGTCGGGAGGACTGTCCCCTTGGTTTCTACACTGGAGGTGTGGGTGAGATGGTTCCCTGGGCCTTCATCCTGGGGTGCAGGCATGATAATCCTGTCTAATGAACTGCACCCCCCATACCCTTTCATCTAATCTGCAAAGTGTTTTACAAACACTGACTCATTAACCTCCCACGGGCAGGAGAGAGCCCGGTCCATTTGTAGGAGGGAAACTGAGCCACCTTATTGTTACAGGTTTACTGCAAGGCCACCCAGCAAGCTGCCAGTGAGGTCCTGGGGCAGGAATGTAGCTGGTGTGGGAGCCAGGTGGATGTTCCTGAAGAGGGGAGCAAGGGACTCTGAGCTTTTAGGCATGGCCATGCTGTTCCATCAGGACTGGGTCAGCGCCAGATGCCTGCTGGCCATGTTCCTGTCACGTGCAACCAAAATTGCTCACTGGGTTCCCACAAGTCCCGAAAGTAGGTTCAATTCTTTTTTTTATAGGCCAGGAAATACCCTCAGAGAAATTGGCCTCTTTGAGGGGCATCATCAGTCTTGTCTGCACCCTGAGGTCATGCTTTCCCCTTGCATACAGTGCACCAGGAGGGGGGCAACTTGTTCACAAACTGCCAGACCTGGGGCGAGGCCACAACATCAGGATCCTTCAGAGAAAGGGCCTAAACTGAAGAATGAAATACAACCATACATAAAGGAAGGCGATTCTAATTGCTGAATATTATATAGTTCCCTCCTCTCATTTTCCATCTCATCTAAACTGTAATCAAACTTTTGTTGGCATGTAGAAAGTGTTTAAAGAGAAATGCAAGGGGCTAAAGATTGCTGCCTGCTAATAGGGAAGACGCCCGGGGGCCGGGGAGCAGGCCCGTTCCTGCCTGCACCTGGTCTGTGGCGATAACCCGGACATTATCCGGCGCCCTCCATCCCTGTCACCGAGGCCCCTCTGTGGTTGCCTCCAAAGACGGCCTCTCCTCTGCCATCAGCTCTGACATTCAGTGCAAACGCGTCTCTAGCTGACAGGGAGGAGGGTGAAAATTACTATGTGAATAGAGAACTGCAGGTTATACAAATAACATGTCACCGGAGACCGGGACTGAGCCTTAAATCAATTCATTAGGCAGCGAGGCCTTTGTGAGCCCCGGGCCAGCCCACGGCACAGGATGCACATTGCAAAACCCCCTCTCCCAACCGCCACTTCATTTCTGTCTGAAGCTTGCTTTCTACTCCCCTGCTGGCATCCCTCCCCTTTCCTGCTGCCTTGTACCCCTGGCCTTGGGCTTTCTTCCTCTAGGTGGAGGTCTCCCTGGCTCTTGTCTCTAGGAACCAGACTGGGTAGCAGTGCCCAGAAGAAGCAGCTTCTGATTCCTTCACAGCCTTCAATTTACCGCCATGGAGGCGGTGCCTCTGTCCGGGTTGCTGGTTTAGTCACCTCGTGGCTAAAGGGGCCCCCGGATCCTCAGGGGCAGCTGCTCAGGGGCCTTTTGTCAGTGAAGGTGCTGTGAAGCTAATACTAACCGAAACAAGAATCCTGGAAACAGGTGGCTGCTGTTGAGTGAGGCCCCGGCTTAGCATTTTCCCTCACCCAGCTTCAATCCTGACCATTTCAAGAAGCAGACACCATTGTTCCAAGGAGTTGAGCAGAGGAGTCGCTGGCCTGGCCGAGGGCAGCGAGAAGATTGAGAGGCAGCTCCTCAGGCCCTGAAGCCCAGTCCCTTTACCTCTGCCCCAGTTTAGCCACAGCATTTCTGTCCAGAAAATCAGTTGCTTCTCTGGGAGGGAGAGAAACTTTTCAGTTTGGGGGAGCAGGTGGGTTTCTTGCAAAGATGTGGAGGCCTATGTCAAAAGACCATGGGGGAGCTGGAGGGCTTCTGAGAGCAGCTCTTGGGTTTCTGTGAGGGATGGCCAGAGTTGAGGAGCTGGAGACTCCACCCACACACTCCTGTGGAGCCCTGAGTTGCTGCACGCCAAACCCTTGGAGCAGAGGGGACTTTCTAGACATCTGTGTCCTTGAGCAGCAGCCAGGTGCCGGAGTAGGGGCTGTGGGTGTCCTTGGACCTGCTTCATTGCCTCAGCCTTCCCTGGCCCTGCAGTTTGGACCTGTGAGTCCACCTTCCAGGCAGCATGCAGAGCGCAATGGCTGTCCACTGTCTTATCTTGTTCTGCAGCACGGAGTAACCTGCTGTTCCCTGAAGGCTGATGGATGGACAGCGGCCCTGGCTGCTTGGGCTGGGAGGATGGGCAGGCCTGAGCGATTCTGGATGCCCAAGGGGCCTCTCAGCCCCATGCAGGAGCCTGGCTGCCCCTACCTGTGCTGGCCTGCACCGGCAGCCATGTCATTTGGAAACTATGTGACCCAGAACCTGAAACTCTCTCTGGGGGAGCCTGTGTACCCGAGCCACCCACCCTGCTTTCCTGAGGGATATGTATCTGGCTGGATTAGACCCTTAGAAAGGGGGCCTAGGGCCTCTCGTCCTGGTGGCTCTGCCGCCCACCAGGCCTGTCCAGCACACTGATCTCTCAGCTGCAGCTGCCACTCAGCACAGATCTCCAGGAAGCCAGGTGCAGCTACCATGGGGAGCCCCACTGTGTGCTTCAAGAGGCCTACTGTGAGCCCCAGGTTCCCTTCCATCCTACGCAAGGGAAATGAAGCATTTTGAGGTGCACCTGTTGGGAAACAGAACATCAATTTGCCCAGAACCTTCAAGGCCTGTGAAGGTTTGGACTCCGTGCTGGCCAGACCCCTTCTTGGCTCTCCTGGATGCCCAGGCCCATGTCCAACACCAAACCTGTGGCCTCTCAGCCTGCAGCTGACCTGGGCAGCCTGGTTGGCAGGGCCCTTTCCTGCCTTGTAGATGATTTATGTGCCCAAGACTGGGTGACCCAGCAAGGAAGGATGCCTCGTGTTTCACCACAGAGTAGCCAAGTTCTTCCAGGCGAGCTGGCTCTGGGCCAATGCTCACATCCTGCCACCCCCTGAGTCAGGGGTTGGCCTACCCTGCCTTTCCACACCCCCTTCCCAGGTCGGAGGCGGGGATGTCCAAGTAACAGCTAAGCCACGGCTCCCTCAGAGGGTTTCTGCAGTTAGCAGGAAGAGCTGTTAGGCACCGGGTCCCAGGATAGCAAGAGCGCCAGGCTGGATCATGGTCCACCCAGCACCCCGTGCTGGCTGGTCACTCGTGCTCCCCTGTGCTTCCTCACAGCCTCAGGAAGTGGGTGCTGTTGACCTCATTTTTAACCCATGAGTGTCAGAGAGATTAAGCAAGTTGCCCCACTTCACACAGCCAGTCACGGTGGAAGGGATCTGAGGGTGTTTCTCTCTATTCCCTCCATCCTGTGTTGTCAGACAGAGAGGAGGAGGGGAGGGGTCCTGTGAGGGTTGGAGCTTAGCCTTAGAGATCTCTTCCTCTGGGATTTATTTCCTCAGTAACTACGGTGGGTGCTGCCTTTGGGAGAGCGCTCCAGTGGGTGAGAGAGGTAGGAGGATCTGGACCTCAAAGATGTAAGTCCCTGGTGCAGGGAAGACACGGAGCTAGACCCTAGCATTGTGAGAACTCCAACCTGTGATTGGGCCTGGCAGAGACCCTTCAGGTCCCAGTGACAGAAACACCATTCAAACTGGCTCCTTCCAGTCATTGTAGGATCATCTGTATCAGGTACGGTTTGATCCAAGTGCCCTAATACTACCAGTAGGACTTGACTGTGCTTGTCCTGTGTTGGCATCATTGCCAGGAAGAAGATCCCACCAAAGCTGGCTCCTCAGGCACAAGTACCTCCAGGAGATGAGGGTGGGAGGTGACCTGGTACTTTCTGCCTGTCTGAGGGGACCTGGGCTCACTCAGTACAACTTGAGTGGCCTGTGCTATTGGGGCTTCCAGTGCCCTTTGGCTGAGCCACCTGCAGCCTAGCCTGCTGGATCCAGACCTTACTTCGCCCTTAGCCTTGGACACTGGGTCCCTACCCCAGATGCTAGCTCACTGTCCTCTCCCACTCACCCAGCTGCCTGGCCCCAGGCTGACCCCTCTGTCTCTGACTGCTTGACTGAATCCCCAAACCCCACCTCCACCACGCAGCTGCTCCTTTTTTTCAATTCTGCGCCTCACTCCAGGTCCTCGGCCCAAGCCTTTCTTTCCTGAGGACCATGGGATCAGGAGAGGCTGCCCAGTTTGAGGGAGAGGGCGCCAGCCTCCCTCAAAGGCCACACAGAACTCTAATACAGGCCAGAGATGCCTCTGGGGGCCATAGAGGATGGGGCCAAGGCTGCCCAGCCAGCTGCGGCTTTGTTTGAGGCCACCTCCCCAGCACCCTGATGATGAAGATGGCCGATCGGCAAACTCAGCCTGGCTCCCTGCTGGCTGAGTGCATCTCCTAAGAGCTCCTACTACTTCCTGCTCTCATGGGACATTGTGCTTTCAACAGCTGTGTGCAGAGAGGCAGTCTGCATGGGGGACATGTGTGTCCCCTGCAGCTGCTGAAACCTGCGCAGGCAGAGGTGCCTGTAACTGTTGGGGGCTGGCTACTTGGAAGAAAGGCCTGGGGGACAGAGTTTTCCCGATGCCTGCTTCGTCTGTCAGGTGATCTGGGATGGCAGGGGCAGCACAGGAGGATGCATAGATGACACAGAAGATGGCACAACCAGAAATAATGAGGAAGGGGTGACTTCAGAGAGTTACTGTATTTGCTTTTAATATATCTTATTCCTCTGAGTTGGTATAATTTAATTTTTAGTAATGACCGTGTTTAGCAGGCTGCTCACTTGATGCCAGGACATCTGACAATTGGCTGCTGCAAGCTGCTGGATCACCCTGAAAGCTTCCTAAGAGATGCCAGCAGCGGGACCCAGACTTGAGGTGGAGCCAAGTGTGGACACCCAGGTGAGGGCCAGGAGTGGACTCGCAGAGCCAGGTGAGGATATCCAGTGGGAGGTCCCTGGCTCGGGTCTGAGCATGGAGAGCTCTGCTCAGCCCACAGATCCCTCTGATACCCATGTTGACCTGTGACCTTGGGACCTGCCTCTGTGGGATTCCTGTCATCCCTTCACCTGCTTTTCCTCTATGGTGGCTGTGCCTATGTAGGTGGACACAGGGTGGCCAAGGGGTGGCTCTGTAGGGTGTGGACTGAGCTATCAGGCCTTTGCCAGGGCCCTTGCTCTGAGCCCTGTCTATGGTGGGTGCTGACCAAGTCTTGGCATTCCCAGGAGAGAGGAAACCAGGCTGAGGTGGGTGTGTGGGGTCCAGGGTGCAGCAGGCTTGGATTACTTGCCACTTGGTGGGTTTGGCTGAAGAATTTGGGTTCCATCTCTGAAGGTGGCGGAAACCAGAGGCAGGAATGTCTTCTCCCTGTGACCTGGGGAGGACCTTGGTGATTGGAGAAAGTCAGGTAACACAGCTGAGGCTACCCAGCTCATCCTCAGGGCATGGGGCAAGGGCCGGGTGTATGTGCAGATGGCAGCCAGCTTCTTCTCTTTCTGTACCAGACCCTTCTGCACAAGTGCAGCTCCTAGCACAGCTGTGTAATGCTAACAGCCTGTTCAATCTGAGCCCATGATTTATTAATATTGGGTAGAATACTTCAAAGTTCTTGAGGCTACAATGTCAGGGCTGGGCCCCACGGAGGGAGACTAATGCTCATAGAACATTTGCCTCCCATGAAAAATGCATGACAGGGTTGTAGTAGCAAAGAGGTTTGTGCGATGCCCAGGTATGAGGCCAAGGCCTTGTGCTGTGCCCACTGCGCCTGTGTGAAGTTATTGAGCTCATCTGGGTACCAGGAAGCTTGGCTGCTCTAGGAACTGCAGAGTCCCTCTAACTCCATGTACACTGCAGCGGGGGAAACTGTGCAGGGAACCCCATCAAGAAAGGTCGCATGGGAGAAGACCCCAATTTAAATTGTAAATGTGGTTTGAAGAAAGCTTCCGGGCAGCATTGTCCAGCTCCATGATGGTGGGATCACCCCACATCTTTGCATCCCCAGAAAAGTGGTGATGGTGACCAATACCATGTAGTTGGTGCTGGAGGACTGAGCTCCAAATCCTGTCTGATTTAAACTAACTTGTACTTAACTGTGGCATGTGGCCGCCGTGTCACACAGTGCTGGTCCAATGTCTCTGTCTGGGCTTGGATCACACAGGTGGATGCCCCTTTTAAAATTCATCTTGTGGTACCTTAAGGTGTGTGTCTTCCACTGTTGGTAAATCTGACCTAAAAGAGGACAACTGTAGCTGGATATTGAACTTTTGTGAAAGATAATACTGAGGATTTGGGATAAAATACAATGAATCAACAGCTTACTTTGAAACATGGCTGATAAAATGAGGTGGGTTGGTGCGTGGGTGGACAGATGGATGGACATGTGGTAAAGAAACAACAGCCAATGTGCATTTTAGGATCCAGGTAGGGGCAACAGGGTTTCATAACAAACTGTTTTTAAAAACCCTTCAAATATGGTCAAACACAGTGTTCGCTCACTTCCCCTGGGAGTAAATCTACCTGTCAGGAGAACTGGGAAGGAGCTCAAGAAAAGTTGGGTGTGTGGAGTCGGTGCTAACCCGATGTCACGTGGGCCCTTGAAACCAGCCACCTGGGAGACTTGGTGCGCTCCAGCCATGAGTGCTGGCTGAAGAGTGGCAGGGCAGCCCTGGCTTCATGTCCCCAGAGTCTAGGCATAGGGCTGGTGGCACACAGTGCAAGGCCTGGCCCAAGTGAATGCCCGATCTGTGGCCCAGTGAGGAGAGGACAGGCCTGGTGGTGCACGAAGGTGGACAGAAGTGTGAGAGGCAGCCTGTGACCGGGGGACTGGGTGGGTGGATTGCTTTCCTTATTTCTCCACTTCCTCTGCCTTGTAGAGGGCATGTGTACTAGATCCTGGGCCTGGTTGTGGTTGTCCTGAGTGGAAGCCATCAGTGAAGGGGTGGACAGGGAGTCCAGGGATTAGCAAATGGCTGGGGATATCTGCTTGGTAGCAATGGCTGATTGCAAATCAGGTCACTGCCCTCTGTGTTTTATTTCCTCCTCAGCAGGTCCACTGGGGACATTTGCTTGGCTATGAAGGGATGGAGGCAGGTTGCCAACCTCTACCCTGAATGGGCTTGTTCCACCTGGCGTAACATGAGCAGTGGCAGGATGATTCCACTTCTGGGGCCACTGTCCAGCATGTAGGGCACATCCTGGAAGTGAGGACTCATCACCCTGAGCCCCAGTTCCCCAACTGTTCTTCAAGGGATCATCCACTTCTACCTGGCTGTCAGTTCCCTGGAGCTGGACTTGAGCCTCATTCTTCCACAATCTGGAGGCTGCATGCCAGGCCTGCACCCTCTGGCTGGCAGTGTAAGTGGGAGACCTGCTACTTGTCCTGGAGTGCTATATAGGGTGCTGGTTGGGTGGTCACCACTGTCCAGATGGAGCTTCAAAGCAGATGCTGAGACTCAGAGCTTTGTGCCCCCAGCAACCCAGCTCTGCCCCACCCCTGGGAAATAGCTGTCTACTCCTGCATACATTATGGCTTGTGTCTAGATGTCCCCCCAAAACCTCACTTGGTCATAGATGGGGCTTTTTGGAAGCGGCAGGATGTATGATGCTGGCATTAAGGGTGTGATGCTGGGATTAAGGGTTTGTGATTATTAAATTGTCCCACTGATTGGTTTAGCATAGCTGTGGATAAGGGGAAGGCCTGCCCTTGGTGTGGGTGGCACCACCCAAAAGGCAGGTAGGAAGTGATAAAAGGGAGAGGCAGGCTGCTGCCATTGCTTGCTGCTTTCTGCTTGCCTTGCCTTGCTGCGGACTGCCTCTTCTCTGTGATGCCCTCTGCCATACCACCTTGCCTTGGAGCCATCCAACTATGGACTGAAACCTCTACAAACTGTGAACTAAAATAAACCTTGCCTCCTTTAACTTTGGGTGTTGGGTAGTTTGTCTCAGCAACCAGAAATATAACTAAGACAACACAGTAGTCCACTCCTGCCCACAGCTAATCACTCTTGAATACAGCCATCCACTCTTGCACACAGCTGTCCATTTCTGCAGATGGGGAGTCAGGCAGCCACTGTCCACTCTGAAGGGAACTGCCTCACCTGGCCTGACTGTCCACTCAGGGCCCCCGTATTCCCACAGGGCACCTCCAGGCCCAGGTGCAGGGTGATGGGGAACCAGCATGCCCAGTACCCCTGTAGCTGCTCTCCATTCTCTTGTGGGTGGCATCAAGTGCCACCCAGCCTTTCCCCTCACCTGAGCCAGGATGAAGACAAGTGAGGCAGCCCTGGGCTTATGTGAGACCCCAGGACCCCGGACTTGCTGTTAGGGCTCCTGGACACTCAACTGGAATGATCCCTGCATCTCACGAAGTCTCTGACAGGGTCAACCTCATTTATATGCAAGGAACATTTCATCACACCAGTCTGTCTCCTTCTCTGGGAAGTGCCTGCTGTGTCCTTTCAGAGAAGCATGACTTACGCTTTAAAGATCCTCTCCTGTCCCCACTGCTTCTCTGTACCAGGGATACCAGCTGTGCTGGATGAGCTGTTCTTGGCCGAGGGCTGAGCACTGCGAAAGGGCTGTGCCAGAGCCAAGACCCAGAAGAAAGCAGGGAGTCACCTTCCTGGGAGTGGGGATGGTGGAGGGGTTTGAGCCAGAGTCACTGAGTCATGAGACAGGGGCCAAGAGGCCTGCTCCAGTCCATTGGATCTATGACTGCCTAGATGGGACTCAGTTTCCCCATCTCTGGGATTGCAGGTCATGTGCACATCTGTGGGATGCTACATCCTTTGTGGGATTCTCCCGGGCCTGTCCTTGCAGCGTTCTGCCTCCTAGAGTCACTCCCTGTTGGGACACTTTCTCTGCTTCCCCTGACCTACAAATACTTCAGTTCCTGATAGACCCCAAATCCAAACCTGCAGCCTCAGCTGAGTGTCTCCCTCTCCCAAGCACCATCGGCTATGGAGGTCAATGGAGATGGAGGTGGAGATGAAAGGAGACGGATTCTGCAAAGAATTCTGCCACCTGAACTCTAAATGAACAAAACTGAGAGGAAGAGGCAGCTAGATGACTCTGTCCTCCTGGCTTTGCCATAAAGCTGTGGTAGTGAAGACAGTGAAGCAGCAGTATCCACAGTAGTCACATGGATCCGAAAAGAACTCAGATGTACACACAGTAATGTGGCAGGTCACAGAAGCAAAAGCTGTGGGCAGGAAAATGTTCAAGCACAAGGTGGTACAAAAATGAGACAGCCACAGGAGAAAGGAAAACAGACCTCCCTTCCTACCAGCTCAAAGATGAAATAAAAATGGGGCCATCAACTCACATGTAAATTTTAAAACTATAATGCTTTACATAGGTCATACTGGATATCTGAAAGCACCAACCGTGGGCTCTAAACCAAGTTACCTGATCCAGAGAATCACATGTAGGTGTGCAGCTTCCATCCAAGTCCCCGCCACCTGCTCTACTTCCATCCACGTCCATGAATCTCCACCTCGCCTCCATCTGAATCCACCTGCATTCACTCGCATTCATTCATGTCTAACCGCCTCCATCTCCATCCACCTGTCTCCACCTCCAACTCCACCCACTTGCTTCCATCTCCATTTCCACCTCTGTCTACCTTCATCCACCTCCTTCCATCCTCCTCTATAGGTCTCCACCTCTCCTCCATCCAAATGAACCCACCTCTGCCTACCTCTATCTCCATCCCATCTCCATCTAATTCTCTCCACTTTCACCTCCATCCACTTCCAACCACCTCCATTCACCTCTACCTTCATCTCCACTCTCACTTCTGTCCACTTCCTTCTACTTTCATCTATCTCTACCTCCACCTCCATCCATTTCCACTTCTGTCTCCATCTCCATCTCCCTGCAACTGACTTCATCCATTTCTATGTATTTCCATCAACTCTATCCATCATCATCTATCTCCACTCACTTCTGTCTACGTCCATCTCTATCTCCACTTCTGTCCACTTCCATTTACTTCCATCCATTTCCATACACCTTCATCCACATCCATCCATCTCCACCTTCATCTCCATCCATTTCCATTTCTGTCTCCATCCAATCCACTTCCGTCTCCATCCAATTTCCTGATGTCCCAAAGCAGTAAGCACAGGAGCCAGGGATGGACCCTCTTTTAATTCTGAGAGTTCCCAAGGAAAATAGTTGGCCCAAGACTGGCCCAGGAGGTGCAGCAGGTCCAGAGTGGGTCTACTGCGCTTGCTCATTGACCAGAGCCATGTTCTTAGAGAGAGTTCCTGGGCAGCCAAGTGCTGAAGCTTACCAGGACCTGAGCAGAGGCGCTTGAAGATAGAGATCATCCAGTAGACACAAAGAAACCTAGGGCGCCCTTGCAAAAAAGAAAAAAAAGTGGGCAGGTGCCCTGGAGGAGGCTTTGAGGAGTGGAGAGAATTTCTGTCTCCCTGACCTCTATGGGCCTCTCCCTGGCTGTGTTTCCTGACTCTCTGAGAGGCACGCCAGCCTGGAACAGCAGGGGTGGAGGGGGTGGGGGAGTACCTTTGCCCTGTGGGCGCCTTAGTCTCCTTGATGGCACTGCAGGGAGCTTTTTCAGAGAGAAACTAGAGCACAAAGAACCAGGTCTCAAAACAGGTGCTGAGATACTGGCCCTGTCTGCTTGCCGTGTGTGGAGGTTGTTGTTGCTGCCTCATTAGAGGACACCTGGTCTTTCAAAGGGAGGCTCGGGGGCATTTCTGGGCCACAGCCCTTGGTTTCTGTCCTTGGTAACTTTTAGGGATGAGCCTGGCCTGGACTCCTGGACAGCTGGAGAGAAACAGGGTCCTGCCTGCCTGAGCCTCTGTCCTGGCTGGATACCAGCCACTTTCGGGGGATGGGATAGGAAGGGCTCATTAGCCTCCTTGAATTGGGAAATAAACCAATAAGGAGGCAGCTCCTGGCCTCCGGGCCCACAGAATCAGTTCCCGCAGCCCCTCCCTAGCCACGCGCCTGGCTGAGAGCCCTCCCGCTCACTTCTGGCTGCCCCCAGGCCTGGACGTGAGCACGGAGAGGGGCAGGATTCCAAGAGGACAGAGCCAAGGCTCCCTGGACAAACTGGAGTTGCCTCTGGCCAACTGGGATGAGATTCCAAGAAAACATCCTGCTCTCCCGGCTGCCTTGGCTGGGGAGTCCACTGGCCTTCCATGGGCTTGGAGGTGGGCAGAGAGGGGCCAGCACAGACTTTCCTGCCAAAACTAGAAGTGGCCAAGGGGGCAGAGAGATGGCTTCTGTTCTGGGGTTGGGACCAAGGCCAAGGTGGACAGCAGCTCACCCCAAGGTCACATGAAGGTGAAGAGAGGGAGCTGCCACGTGCTCCATCTTGAGATGAGAAGGAGAAACCTAAAATTCAACTCTTGGTTGCATTATTACAACAATAATAGATCCATTGTAAATAAGTTAAACAACATTGTAAGGAAAAAGAGCTTTATTCTCCAAAATAAACAGTGAGAACAACAGCATTGTTTTACACGTTTACATTCAATTTCTCTATTGTTAGGCATAACAGAATAGTTGGACTCCTACCTGCATTTGCATTCAATTTTTGTGGTATCTCTTGTCATGCAGCCTCTGGAAAATGACCGGTGCACACACTAGAAGATGGGTGTCAGGGGACAGGGGATAAGTTAGCATTGCAGATCTGCATGCCGGAGTTTCAACCCCACAGACCCAAGGAGGGTCTCTGACCACACAGTGAGAACTGCTGCTGCAAAGCATTGACCAACCCCAAAGAAGGCAGGAAAGGGGAAGACCTTAGAACAAGGAATGCGTGAAATAGATAGAAAGCAAGTAGTAAAATGTCACACTTCACTGCAGCTTTGTAGGAATTTGCAATAAACATGAATGAACTGAAGGCCGGTGCCCTGCTGGGCCCCCGGGGAAAGGTCGGACCTCTAGATGGGAGCCATGCTCGGTAAGCTATGCATTCCTGGTGTTTCACTGCGAATGTTTTCAACCCTGTGTGCTCGACCTGCTGCGGGCCCCGGGAGATATCAGTTGTGCAGACATGGGCTCTGCCCTCTAGGACTCAACCTTGTGGGCTGCTACAAGCTGAGCTCAGAGGCCCCCTGCCCAGTGTCTGAGTGGTATTTGTCGGGCATCTTCCCCTCATGGGTTTGTGCCTCACTTTGTCCTCATGGCCACACTGAGCTGGACATAGGCTAGTCACTGTCTTAGGGTGTCCAATACAAGTAGGTTCATCCCATCTAGTAGCAATGGGCCATGGGGTTTATCTAGGAAACCCCATACACTCCATTTCACAGATGGAAGGATGAAGGCCCAGATATGCAGGGGAGAAGCCCAAAAAGGAGGTCAGACAGAAGCTCCAAACCCAGACAGACCCACTCAGGGAACCTGGCTGCCTCATGTGGGATCCCCTGGGACCTTCCCACCAGGGGACCCCTGCTCTCTCACATGGAAGTCCTCCAGTTCTGTTTGGGACTTGCCTCTGCCCCACCCATCAGAGCATAAGATTGTCAGCTAGGTCAGGTGAGTGATATTCCAGATCCATAGGCTGAAGGCGCGGTGCAGAGGTCCAGCATGCCCTCTTCAAGGGACATGGCTGAGTTCAGCTGGCCGAGCCTGCTTCCTCTTCTGCAGAGTGTGCCATGGTGCTTGCTGGCCGATGACTGCTGGGTGACAGTGGGGCTCCAGAGCTGGCTGTATCCAGGTGCACGGGTCTGACCTGAGGCCCTGGGGGACTCACAGAGGGATAGTATTCAGCCTGGGCTGGGATTCTGTCCTCTGAGAAAGTCCAAGGCCTGCGTCATGATGGTATTGTGTTTCAGTAGCTGGCTTCTCCAGAAACCGAGGAGCTGCTGGTCTAGGGCTTCCTGGCTTTCAGAGGACCACTCACAACGCGGCCATTCCGAAGCCAGACATGGGTCCTTGAGGTCCAGCCCTAGCACCTGGCTGGCTCATCTGGGGTCATATGGCTTCCGTCATGGCTGGGACTCCTGACTTTCAGTCAGGCACAAGCCTATGAGGGGCAAACACCCTACGCTCAGGCCTAAACTTTCCGTTCTCATTAACTGCTCCCTTCCACCTAAGGTGACTCCAGCAAGTGCATCCCTCACCCCCTTTGACGTCACTGCCTGGGTGAGCTCAAACCCAGCTCCTTCACACTTCCTGTTCAGTGAGGGCGGGGCTTCCTGGTGGGTGGATTTCGAGTATTCATCTGAAAGAATCTCGCAGGTTTGCTCACCTCTGGGCCATACTGCGCAGCCTGGCCTGCTAAGCCCCATGCAGAGGCCACTGGCTCTCCTCCCACCATGCTGGCAGGTGCCCCGTGGCCCTGGCTGCCTGCATCTCCCGTCACCTCAGTACCCTGACCCCTCCTGTCTCTGGGATCCTGGGCAAGTGCATCTGATACCTACAAGGCCTCCACAACATGCATCCTTATATGGCAAGAAACACACGATTGAAACTGGGCATCTTGGCACATGCCTGTCATCCCAGCCCTCAGAGAAGCTGAGCCAGGAGGATCTCAAGTTTGAGCCCAGCCTGGACAATGAAACCCTGTCTCAAAACAAAACAAAACAGCAAAGGACTGGGATTGTAGCTTAGCAGAAAGGCCCTGGGATCAATCCTCAGTACCAGGGAAAAAAAAAAAAGAAAAGAAAAGAAAAGAAAGGAGTGAATGGTGTAGCTGAACCTGGGACCTGTGTCCAGTTCCTGCTCCAGCTTCTCTCCCTGCAAGGAGTGTAAGAGAGCAGTGCCTGCCCTTCTTCCTGTTGGCCTGCTCTCACATCCCCAAGCAACAAGCCTCTACTTGGGTTTGCCACCTTGTTCCTGGGTCATGCTATAAACCCTCTCTAGGAGTCTCACTGTGGCCCCAGCCTGGGTGCTGGCATGGCGGGAAGCCCTGGTGTGTACTCATCATGGTCTTAGGCTCTTCTGGCCCCTCTATCTTTCTCTCCCAGGCAGACGCCCACTGCTTCACATCCAGCCTACATGGAGGGTCCTCATGCCAGGTCCTGGGAGGTGACTTGGCTGATGTTGGTAGATCTGCACAGAAATGCATACACAGAAATGGCCAAGCAGCTCCTCAGGGAAGTGGGACAGGCCTTGCTCAGTGAATCCCAGCTCCCTCGCTCAGACTCCAGGCCCTGAATATTCTTGGTCTGGTTGACCCAGCATAGCTGCAGTAAACGAAAGGGTGGGCTGAGCTGGGCAGAGGTGGGATTCTTTGGAGACCCTCCTGAGACGTGACAGTCCCCCAGACAGTGCTGTGGAAGCCCCAGGGCAGAGGCAGTGAGTGCAAACAGGGCAAGGACAGCTCTTCTCTGTTTCACCTGATGCCAACTGGAGATCACAAATGATTCAGAACCGTGGCTGACACCCTGGCTCCTGGGCTTGGACACAGTTGTCCAGCCAAGATGAGGCCCCTGGGAAGTGGGCAGGGAGTCTGTTGGGAATATCCTCCCTGTCACCCTGGAGTGAAAGGCAGCTCACTGGGGTTCTGGGACAAGATGCCTGGGAACAGGTGCCTTCTTCTTGCCCTGAGTGTGGTGGGACCAGCCTGGAGCAGATGGGTGAGGTCTCCAGGGTCCTGTGTGCACTCTGGGGTATAGAAGAGCTGGACCTGAGCAGTCAGGAAACCCTATCTGCCGTGACTGCTCAGTGGAATCAGCCAGCCTGGGTCCCTCCTCCAGGTAGATGATCCTACCCCAGCCAGGCAGCCCCCTCCCCAGGGTGGGCCCCCTTTGAGGCTGTGTAAGCCCAGACAAAGGGATTCATTTCTGGGGACCTTTGAAGGCTAACCTGCCCAGTA
Source organism: Dasyprocta punctata (assembly GCA_004363535.1). Taxonomy (NCBI): domain Eukaryota; kingdom Metazoa; phylum Chordata; class Mammalia; order Rodentia; family Dasyproctidae; genus Dasyprocta; species Dasyprocta punctata. Next base: position 30,070 of record RJWM01004116.1, read on the forward strand.
TAGTAGGGAGATTCTGGAGAGCCTGTGCCCAAGTGAACAGGCTGCTGCTCAAGGATAAGGCATCCGGCCCAGCTATAAAAGGACTTGAGCCACACACTGCTGGGCCTTAGGCAAGGGGCAGCTCCCTAGTCCCTAAGTAGCCCTGCCAACCTGCAGGCTGTCCTGACCACTGGATAACTCCCAGTGCCCTGCTCTCCTCCCCATCTACCAACCTTGCTCTTCTGGCCTAAGGAGGGTGTCACTAACACCTCACCCTTCCCAACCCAGCCACTGCCTGTCTCCTTTCCCTACAGCTGCTGGTTCCTCCCCGAGGGTACCTGTTTTCATGTCTAAAATGAGGGCCACCTTCCATATGCTGTGTGCTAGCTATTGATCTTTTGCCTGTCTATTACTGGTACATATCAGTTATCCATCTAATAGATGTCTATTATATATCAGTTACTTATCTATCAGTTACTTATGTATTTTATATCAATCATCTATCTCTCTCAAATTCTATCTATCTACCATTTTTCTATGTATCATCTATCATTTATCTATCTTCCTTTCATGAACTGTGAGCTCCAGGATGAAGGGTTTTTTTTCATCTTCTCCAATCTATGCTCTCCACATGGAATAAACATCTGATGAATATTTGTTAAGTGAGTGGCTGAGTGGATGAGTGAGTGAATGATAGATGGGTGGGTGGGTGGTTTGGTGGATGGATGGTTGGGTGAGTGAATGAATGGGTGGGTGGATAGATGGGTGGGTGAGTTGGTGGATGGATGGTTGAGTGGATGGATGGGTGGATGAGTGGGTGGATAGACGGGTGGGTGGGTTGGTAGATGGGTGGATGCATTATAGATGGGTGGATGGATGGATGGGTAGAGGGTGGATGGATGAGTAGATGAATGGGTACATTGGTTAATAGATGAATGGGTAACTGGGTGGGTAGGTGGATGGATGAGTAGGTGGGTGGATGGATGGGTGGGTGGATGGATAGGTGGGTGGGTGGGTAGATGAATGGTTGGATGGGAAGATAGGTGGGTGGGTGAGTGAATGGATGGATGATGATTATGTGAATAGATGGTTGAGTAGATGGGTGGGTGGATGGATGACTAAATTGGGTGATGAAGGACAGATGGATGCTTGCCAACTTCCCTGAGACTCTGGACTGCAGGAAAGAAATAACTGCTCCTGCTGTGATTCTGTTGGTAGCAAGCTGGGTCCTGAGGATTTCTCTTCTCTGACCTCCATCCCTCAGCTGTTTCTCTGAGTTACACAGTGAGAATCTCTTCTCAAGGGCTTCTTGTTATTTGTCCTCCTTATGTAGGGAGGAGACATTTATCATGTTCTGGAGCCATGGAAGGAAGAGGCCCAGAGAGGGGAAGCCACAGCCCTGAGTACAGCAGAGCCCTTGGGTACTGCTCACTTCCCACCTCGCCCAAGAGTCCCAGGGCCAACAAGTATGCCACCTTACTCTTGAGTGGTTGGAAACCTTTGTAGGTGACCTGAGTTTCAGGATGCAAGAGGAGAATCCCTTTCTTTCTCTGTCTTATTTTTGTGATAAAAGACAGAACAAAACCAAGCCCTCCACGTACCATCAAATTTACCATGTCAGCCACGTTTAAGTGTTCATTTAGTAATATTAGCTCTGTGGACACTACTGTGCAACAGATCTGTAGGTCTGTTTGTCATTGCAGACTGAAACTGTGGTCCCATTAAGTGAGCCCCATCTCCCTCCCTAGGCCCTGGCACTTGCCATCTGCTCTCTGTTTCTGCAATTTCATTTGGACTGGACACCTCACCTGAGCAAAGGCATACTGGTTTCCCTTAGCAGCTAAGCTTCTCACACTTGTAGCTTGTGTCTGGATGCCCTTCCTCTTTAAGGCTAAGTAGTATTGCACTATGTGAATGGACCACTTTGTGCTTGTCCATCATCCATCAAAGGCTTCTTGGGCTGCTTCTACCCCTTGGCAATTGTGATACGGCTTGCAATGAGCACTGGTACAAAAACATTCCTTCAAGATACTGCATTCAACTCATTGGGATATATATCCAGAGGCAGGATTTCTGGATCCTGTGGTAATTCCAGTTTTGAGGAACTCGCATACTATCTTCTGCAGCAGCTGTGCCAATTTTCACCCCACCAGTAGTACACGGGGCTCCAGCTTTTCCATATCCTCAGCAGCCCTTGCCAATTTCTGATTTCGACAGCAGTCATCCCGATGGTATGAGGGGGCCTCTCACCATGCTTAAAATGACCTTCGTCTTTCTAATGATCAGGGACATAGTATGTGTCCTTTGTGCTTGTTCGTTATTTGCACATCTACTCAAGACCTTCGGCTGTCTTTTAATGGGACTTTGTTGTGGTTGCTAAGTTGTAAGATTTTCTTATATGTTCTGGCGATCCACTTCATCAGACACAGTCCATGGTCTGCAATACTCTCCCCATCCCAAAGGGTTTTTTTTGCTCTGTTGATTGTTTCCTTTGCTATGCAAAAGCTTTTAAATTTGATGTATTCCTATTTGTCTGTTTTTGTTTTACTGCTTCAGCTTTTGGTGTGAGACGTTCTCCTCCATCTGACTTTTATCGAGGGTGGCTCTGGGGCCTGGCTGCCTCTGCCTTTCTCTGTAAGCAAGCTTGCTAATAATCAGATGCTTAATTAGTTGGCACGTTAGATGTTTCCAAAATATCTTTCTTTCTTTTTTGATCTTTGGAAACCTTGATATTCAAAGCAGGCCCGTGCCACACCACTGTCTCTGAAGACATGTTGGGAGCACGTCCTGCTCCACCAGGGCAGGGCCCACTCAGCCTGGGAGCTGAATCTCCTGGGAGGGGGGGCGGGTTCAGGCCTGGGGCCAGGCACGTGATGCCCTCAGCTGTCTGGAAGGCAGTTCCGTGAATCAGGGTGGTCTGGAGGTGGGAGAAACAGGAGTGGGGGAGACTTGAGGCCTGAGGGGCTTTGGGGGGAGGGGCCTGGCAGCTGGCCCATCCCACATGAGCAAGCCTGGGTCTCCATTCTTCTACAACACCAGTTGGTGGCCTAGCCACCCCTCCCCACCAACCCCGGCTGCTCCAGAAGCTCAGACACTGGTTCTCCTATCTTGAGTCTTGATTCTTCTGAATGAGCAACTTTGAGCTTGCTGGGCTTGAGTTTCGTGGAGATGCAGACCAGGAAATGGATGCTCAGTCCCCAGGTTGGGGCATTCTGATACCTGATGGCCTAGAGCCTCCTGCTGTCTCTCTGAACTTCAATTTCTTCTCCCAGAAGACTGCACTCCCATCACAGAGCTGCTGCAAGTGTGGAGGTGCTGCAGGATGGACAGACTGGGCCAGGTGGTGAGCCTCCCACCAGAGAACTTGGGAACTGAGAAATTTCAGGTGGCGATGGGGCCCAGGAGTCCCCACAGCGGTCAGAAACACAAGCTCCTCAAGGAGGAAGCTGGTTCCACATGAAGGAAGATGACTGGGCTGAACTTCTGGGCGCCACACCAAACTTGGGCACGTTGCTGGTGTCCGGTCTATATTGAAGACCCGCAGCCTGCTGGCCTGTGGACAAGAGGCTCTGGGCCAGTCATATTAGAAATAGGCCTTGGGAAGTACAGACTGCTGCAGCAGTCAGATGTGATGAAACACATCTGTAAGCCCAGTACTCTGGGAGGCTGAGGCAGGAGGATCATGAGTTCAAGCCCAGCCTGGGTAACTTAATAATTTACTGAGATTCTGTTCCAATATTAAAAAAAATTTTTTTTTCAATAAATAAATAAATAGGTTGGGGATGTAGCTCAAGATGAAAGCCCTGGGTTTGATCCTCAAGACCAAAAAAAAAAAAAAAAAGGAAAGAAGGAAGGAAGGAAAAAAGGAAAGAGAGAGGAGAGAAGGGAGGAGAAGAGAAGATAAGAAATTGGCAGTTTCCTAAGAAGTTAAATGTCTACCCATCCATTCTACTGCTGGATGTGAAGCCAAGAAAAGTGAAAGCTGGGGGCCACAAACAATTACATGAGAACGTTCACAGCAGTGTCATTGATGGGACCCAAGGCCAGGTGACAGCCCAACGTTTAGCAGCAAGAGAATGGACCTGCCTGAATAAAGGACATAAGGGATGGTCCTCAGTCAGAGGTTTCAGGCAAACCTCTGAAACATCACGTTGCAAGAATGAGGCCAGATTCACTGCCCTGAGACTCTGGAAGGAGTAAATCCAACCAGCCTGGAAATCAGCTCAGTGGTTGCTTAGGGAGGAGGTAGTGACCGGGAAGGGTCACCAGGAGACCTTTGGGGTGACATTCGTGCTCTGCCTAGACATGTTCTGTCAAATCCAGCTGAACGGTGCATTAGAGATCTGAGCACCGGCCGATCTAAAGTACACTTCAAGAAAAGCCTTCCAAGCAAAGGAAAGAAATCAGGCCTCAGGGCATCAATCAATAGGGTTAGAACTTGGGACAGCAGCCCCCCCTTTCTAGGGGAGGAGCTTATGGGAGCTGGTCACGTTGCTTCCTGACCTGGTACTGGCCCCTCGGTTGGGCTTGCTTTGTGATACAGTGATGTGTTGCACACTAAAGATGTTCACACCTCTGTGGATGTGTGTTACTTGGATAAAAAATTCACAGAATCAAAAGCCTCACCTTAGATTGGCTGGGAATTGCTACGTCCAGCCCCTAGGCCTCTCCTGCTTCCTGGTCTACAACTTCCTCCTGGGGCCACCATGGCCATAGTCATGCTGCAGCCCTGCCACCCCAGGATGCATGATCCAGCCAGGCCATCTTCCTGCATAGCACTCCCTATGTTGGCTGTAGAGTGATCCCAGTTGCCAAGGGTCCTGTCTGAAGACCCCAAATCTTCACAGTACAGCCAAGACTCTGAGATTTGCTTTCCTTCTCCCCTCTTTGACTCTGGCCCTGAACCCCCACTCTGTGGAGGGGCCACTTTTATCAGGGCCACCCTGTGTATGGTCCCCCCCACCCCATTCCAGCATCACTCTGCTCTTCTGTGTGGCTGTTTCAGGGAGGGGTCTGTCTTATCTTTCCTCTTCCAGGCAGGAGCTCTTTCTTAGAGTTGACTGCCTGACTCCTGTATGTCCCTGGCTCAAGATTGGGCCGGTGGTGTCATAATGAGGCTATTAGATCTACCCAGACTCCAATCAGAGCTCCCATAAGGAACAGTCCTTCTGTCTCTGAGATGGGAATGGTAGGCAAGCCTGGACCTGAAGATGGTCAACCACTCCTGCCACAAGCAGTGACTGCCTGAGGATCAAGCTGCCATCAAAGAAAAGTCATGTGAGACCTGGAAAGAAACACAGAAAGCCAAGCATCCACCTGCCCCTGGATCCAGCTGCACCTGGAGCTCACCTGCAATAGGGGTTCTGTCATGTCAGCCAGTGCATTTCTCTTGCAGTCCAGCTGCAAAGATGGTTTCTGGATGCAGCAGCTGAGCGTGTACCCAGCCAGCATGCTGGCAATAGGGCTGGTGAGTCAAGCTCCACGTCCATCCTGTCTACAGCTTAAGGAAGCAATGGTCCCAGGGGCACAATCTCCAGTCTCCATGTGCTCTTCCTGTCCTCTTTTCACTGATGCCCTCCAAATTGTTGTCATCATCATCATTATTATTGCTATGACCTTCCATGAGAGATGTGTTTTTTCCTGCCTTTCTATTTGTCCTGCTTGAGTATTCTTTTGTAACAAAAAAAGGCACTGATTTTAACCCAAGGATAAAGCCCAAGGATGGCAGATGGGTCAGACCACAGGGATCTGTCCAGCACCTGAGATAGGTGACCACTCTGAGATGCACCTGCACTGAAGGAGAAAGAGCAGTGTAGCCTACAGATTCCAAGCTGTCTTCATTAAAACCCACCAACTGCCTGTGGTCTCTGTGTGTGTGGCTTCCATATGTCTGTGCCCATGTGTGGTCTTTGTGTGTGTGTGTGTGTGTGTGTGTGTGTGTTGCAGTCGACCACAAGTATCTCCCTCAAGGGGCTTCCTTCCACTTTGTACCCCACACAGTCCCCACACATTTCCAGGACTACTGTGCTACACAATCATCACTGAAATTACTCCACAAAAAGCATTGCTAATGTTATTAAAAGGAATTTAAATAAAATCACAAAATCTTAAAGAAAGGATAGGTGGCTTAAATGGAAAAGAACACCCGAAGTTTTGTTGAGGCTTGATTTCCCGATGTGAAAACCCAGTCCAGCCTGAGTGTGGTGGCACGTGCCTGTAATCCCAGCACCTGGGAGGCTGAGGCAGGAGGAGCGTCATGAGTTTGAGACCAGCCTGGGCTACATAGTGTATGCAAGGCCAACCTGAACTGCACAATGAGATCCGGTCTCAAAAAAGGAAGGAAGAAAGAAAAAAAATAAGAAAGAAAGAAAGAAATCTCAGGCTTCCATTTCCCTGTAGACCAGAGTCCTGGATGGACACCTGGCTTGTCTGTGTAATTCAGCTGCCTGGAGTAGAGGAATGTGAGAAGAAATTCTAGGAACTAGACTGTCTGTTCGTTGGTGAGCAGGAGCCTGGCACCCTAGAGAGCAGGACTGGCACTGCTTATCAAACAGCTATAGCAACCAGAATTTGAGTGCCAGAGGACATGCTAGCCATAGAGTCCTCAGCTGATATCCACAGAATTTCTACCATAATGCCCAGCACCTTGGTGGAGTGTAGTCTCTGAAAGTTCTCGTCACCTCAGAATGCAGCCCCGGGACTGTGAGGCCCTGGTCCTCCTCGGCTCTGCCTAGACTCCCACCACCTCCTCCTCAGCCTGCCCTGCTCAGTCCTATGGAGCCCTTCATGTTGCTCATCCTCACCCCACTACTTCCTGGGTAAACCTAGCCAGGGGCTCTCTTTTCCTCTGGGATGGTTCGTGGTTCTCTTTGGTTTTCCAGACATAACAAATAATGTCTGTAGATAACAATTTGCATATGATTTCTTCCAGAAGTGTGTTAGTTCATAAGTTGGTTAAACCTGATTACATTAGGTCACAAAATACTGTTTCAATTTGCATCTCTCACTTTGCTTCATGAAAAATTTACTAGTCTACACATAGCCAATTCAAAGTAAAATCACAATAAAATGTCTTAGATAGTAACCAGTATGTACAACGTTCAAGTGGCTTTTCAAATTTTTTTTTTATAGCAGAATTCTAAGACCCTGGGTACTGGATTTAACAGTATGGTAACTTCTGCTGTGCTGTGTAATGTCCACCTCCTTTAGAGGAACATGTGAGAAAGTCTATGACCTAGCCTTTTGCCCATTTCCTCTACCCACCTACATACTCATCCATCCATCCATCCATCCATCCATCTCCTTTCCATTTGTCCCCTGTAACGCTTTATCCTGCATGTGTGAGAAGATGAACATCAATGTGGAGGACACAGAAATAACCCACGCTAAATTTTTAGAGATTAAAAACTAGAATTCCTGAGGTGAAAATTTTACTGACTTAAAAAAATGGCAAATTAGACTTTATGGAAGATAAGATTAGTAAAGTTGAAGATATTTCAGCAGAAAGTCTTCAAAGCAAAGAAGAGAAAATTCCTTAAAAATGCACAAAGTGTACATGACCTTTGAGGCAATAAATGTGTGGCCTAAGTTCCAGTTCCTAAAGGAGAAGACAGAGGGAGAGAAAGGGACAGAAAAGAAAATAATTGAAAAATTTTTCCAAATTTGATGAGAAATATAGTCCACACATCAAAGAAACTAATATGTTATAGGCACAAGGTACATGAAGAAAACTACACCAAAGCACCACACAAAGTACTCAGAAACAGTGACAGATAGAAAATCTTTAAAGCAGCCAGAGTAGAAACAACACTGAGAGGAACAGGAAGATCACAGCAGATTTGTCCTTGAAACAATGTGAATTGAGTGACAGTGGAAAAGTCAACTAGAATTTTGCACCCAGTTGAAATACATTTTTTCTTTTTAAAGGTGAGCTAAAGACTATTCTGACATGCAAAGCTGAAATAATTTATTACCAGGAGACTAGTAAAATGAGAAATGTTGAAGAAAGCTTTTCAGGTCGAAGCAAAGTAGTGTTAGATATACATAGATATACAAAAAAAGAAAGGAAAGCCTCATAAATAGTAAATGTGGGACAAGTAGATAAGAGTCACATTTGTTTTTTAAGTCTCCTTAAAGGTGAGTGAGCTCTGCGACGGGCAGTGTGAGGAGTTCAGCTAAACCTCTTCCCCAAGAAAGGTTTCTCTTAGCAATCAGAATCAACAATGCAGCCTTCTGATGCCTGGAGTTGATTAGAAAGCTTACTGAAAATTGAAGGGCTTTTGTGCAACAAAATCTATGAACTTGGCATCCCACCGGTGGCTTAGGCACTTGGGGTGTGGGCTGTCCCTACCCATGACACTGTGCTGCAGGCTGGTTATTCTCAAGGGTCTTGGAGGCTGGGTGGATAGTACACCCACTTCCTCCAGCTCCCCCAGATGGAAGAGGCTTTCCTAGTATACTCAGTTTTAAGCAATTTATGAATTGATGCACACCATTTCAGCAGCCAGTGAATGATTGTAGAGCCATCTCTATCTTAACATTCTTAAGAGATCTCCCCTGAGCAGGGATGTCTGTTCTCCTCCTAGCTATTGATCTGTAGGGAAGAGCATACAGCCCCACCCTCTGAGCTCTGTGGAGCAGCAGAGCTGTCCAGGTGGACTTAAGGCCATGTGGTGGCATGTGGCAAACCCACCTTTCCAATCTCCTGATGTGGAAGAGTTAATTGAATGTATTCAGCAGTCAGCTAACATAAACAGATCCCAGTTGGGTGGGCTCTTGGTGTCAGAGACCTGCTTGGAGTGTTAGAGGTCTGTTCTGGGTGATGGGGTGACCAGGTGGTGACCTGTCCCTCCTCCTGTCCCCCATGGCTCCTGCTTCAAAGTGGGACACAGGTGGACATCTGTGAAGAGTGAGTACCCCACTCTTGGTTGCTGCATAGCATAGGTCTCCTGCCCAGAAGAGAGTCACAGCTAGCTCCAAACACTGGCAGCACCTTCCCCTACCCAGTGATCTTATTTCCTTTGGATCAGATTGTGGAACAATTTATGCTCTGAGGCATTATGGACAAAAACCAGCTTGCAAGAGCTTGGTGTGAGACACACAGGGCAGGTGAGCAGGGAGTCTAGTGGGGAGATCATGGGAGGATGAGCCCAGTTAAAGCCAGTTCTCCCTGCTCTTTTAGACTGTGTGGTCACTCACTGAATAGAAATGGGTGGGTTTCCTGAATATGGGTGAATTCACATGCTCCCCTGCAATGGACTAGGTCTCCAACCACAGAGAGCCAGCAGAAAAGGGAAAACTCAATGGCTTCCAGGACTTAAGCACAAACTGACTAATCAGTGGTTGACCATTTAATTATGCTAAACCAAGGCTGATCCTTAGGACTGGTCTAAAGGTAACAATACAGGGGGATTATGAACAGTGACACAAAGGATGCAAGCTGTGGGAAACATGGACTTCACTAGTTCAGCCAAATCATCTAATAAATGGACAAGGGAACAAACAAACAATAATAGCAGGCCCCTGGGTGCAGACAAGTACCCATATCTGCAACAATATGCTGTGTACAGTGGTTCAGATTTCAAGAAAATATTGTAAGATATGCCAGAAAACGAAAAAAGTAACCCTTATACAGGAAAAAAAGCAGGCAATAGAAAAGGACTTTGAGGGGCCCAGATGTGGCACTTGGAAGACAAATATTTCAAAGAAAGGTACTAAAACTGTCAAAGAACTAAAGGAAACCATGTTGAAAAAATTAAACAAAGGCATGTTGACAATGACTCATAAAATTGGGACCATCAATAAAGAGAAATTATAAAAAGAACCACATGTAAATTCTGGAGTTGAAAGTAACAGAAAACAAAATTCCACCAGAGACAGTAGATCTGAGTAGCAGAAGGAAGAGTCAGTGAACTTGAAGGTAGCACAATGGCGATTATGTGAGCAGAAGGAAAGAGGGGAAAGAATGAACAGAGCCGGGGAGGAACTCGGGACTATCAAGCACCAACTTGTGCACGAGCACAGTGGATATGCTGGAAAAAAGAGAAAAACACTTGAAAACATAATGGCTGAAACTTCCCAAATTTGATAAATACCAATCATCTACTTCTAAGAAGCATGATACATTTCAAGTAGGATAAATGAAGAAATTCGCACACAAACATATAATAGGCCAACTTGAAACTCAGAGATAAAGAGACGATACCAAGAGCAGTGAGGGAACTTGTCATGAGCAAGGGCATCATGAAATTAGCAGCTAAATTCCCTTTGGGCACATGGGCCCAGGAATCATGCGATGCACACTCAAGGTACCAGGAGGAAAGCCTGCAGACCAAGAGTCCTGTGCCCAGAAAACTCACTTTTCACAAAAGGAGGTGAAATAAAGATACCCTAGGTAAACAAACAAAAAACAAGAGGATTTACTGCTGGTAGATCTGCCTTTGGAGAACACTCAAGCAAGGTTTGCAGGCTAAGAGGAAGTGATCACAGATAGTAATTTAAAGCCACACCAAAACACAAAGAGCACTGGGAGAGGTGAGTATGTAAGACAGGAGAATGACATATTTCCTTTCTCTTCCTAAAAAGTAGTTGCATTGGGACCATAACATGTAGGAACTTAATAGACAATAATAAGCAAAAGGAAGGAGGTAGACGTGAAACCAAAATAAAAGGGAATGATGGAATTCATGGAAGAAAGGAAGAGAGTGAGATGCAATAGAAATAAATACACATTTTAAAGCCCTCTATAGACATCTTTTCTTTTCTTTGCCCCTTTAAAATGCATACAATTATTTAAACAATCATCATAACATGTATTGCTGGGTGTGGGAATAACCATAGCACAAAAAGAAGGAAGAAATGGGCCCACACAGAAGTAGAATTTCTATATCTTATTGGAAATAAATTAGTATAAATTGGAAGTAAAATTTGATAAACTAAGATGTAAATTGTTAGTCCTAGAGCAAAGACTAAAAATTATATAGATAGATAGATATAGGTAGAGAAATAATCAAAGGAATTAAAATGATACTCTAAAAAATTGTGACTAAACACCAAAGCAAGAGGTAAAAGAGAAATTAATAAGACATTATGGGAAAACTCCAAAATGGCAGGCAGGCATAACCATATCAATCCTAATACTAAATGTGAAAGGACAGCCGTCCAGTCAACAACAGAGACTGCCAACATGCATTGAAGGAAAACAAGACCTAACTTGCAGCTCTCCAGGAGACACACTCAGATTTCAAGACACAAATGAGTTCAAGAAAAAGGTTGGGAGGACATTCCTTGCAAACAATACACACAGAAAGCAGCAGCGTCTTTGCCAATAGCAAGTAAAATAGACATTAAGACAAAAACTGTCACTGGAAACAAGACTGCAACATTTACTCCTGGCCCCTTTATAACAATGCCAAGCTTTCTGATACTAGGGACCAGTTTTGTGGAAGTTAATTTTCCCACAGATGGGGGAGTAATTTTTTTTTCATTGTTGTTAGTATATGTTTGTGATACATGATAATTACATTCCCCAGTGCTAGCAATACAGCCTCACCTCCTCCTTGGATCATCAGCCTTAAATTTTTATAGGTGTGCACGACTCAGATCTCTCACATGTGTAGTTCACAGTAGGTTTTGGCCAACCTGACAGGAGGTGGAACTCAGGTGGTGATAAGAGTCATGAGGGCATGGCTGTAAATAAATACAGATAAAGCTTCTCTGGCTCACCTCCTGGTGTGTTGTGTGGGTCTCAGCTGGTACTGTTCTGTAGTCTAGGAGTTGAAGACCTCTGCTTTACAGGAAGCATTGGCTGACCCTGCACACGGTGTCTATGTTAGGAATAAAAGAATCAAGTCCTTAGCCTCTATACCAAGAAACCAAGAATGGAGCATGTGAAATGTGAAGAAAGCAAAAGCAAGTACCATAAAGATCAGCATGGGCTCAAGCGATGGGAATGAGAAAAGCATCAGAAAATAAATGAAGATTAATAAAATTGCTAAACATGTAGATAGACTGATCACAGAAAGGAGGAAAGAATCAAGTGTAAAAGTTAGGAACCAGGAGGAGACATCACTACAGACTCTACAGACCAACAAGGAAAAGGTGAATGTCCTCTGCCCAAACCCCTTCACCTGGAGGAAGGATGCAGAGCCCACTGCTAATGAAGCAGGGTCTCAGAAGCTCTGCATCCACCAAAGACATCACGCTTGCAGGGGAAGATTTTCCTAAACTCAGGCAAATGCACAAAGGACCTGGATCAGCTCAAACCACCTCAGAAAAGAACAACTCTAGAAATCTGATGGCGTAGTAATCGGCAGAGTGCATCAACATAGAGAGATAAGTTCATGGAACAGAGCAGGACCAAGAAACAGACTCACATGTGTGGATGACTGACTATTGAAAAGGCAAAGGCCACACTGTGAAGAAGGGCATCTTTTGAACAAATGATATAGGACAAATTGTATACAAATCACCCACCTATTAATTTATCTATCTCTGTATCTATTGTCTGTCTATACCTGTCTATCATCTTTATCATCCACCTTCTATATATTACCTATCTATCTATATATTACCTATTGACTCATTCATTATTCCACACACAAAAAGTAACTCAAAATAGGTTACAGACTTAAATGCAAAATTTAAAACTGTAAGACTTCTTAAACATAGGGAAGAAAAAGTTTGGGAATGTTTAGGCAAAGATTTTTTTAGATATGACACCAAAAGCACAATGTGTAGAAAGAAAAAGTTGATAAAGTGACTTTGTCAAAAGTAAAATCTGCTCTTCAAATTAAGAGAATAAAAGGGCAAGTCAGAACCTGGAACAAAATTCTTGTGAATCATAGCCAGGCACTGTGGTATACTTCTGTAATCTTGGCCCTCTTGGAGGCTGAGGTAAGAGGATGGTAAGTTCAAGCTCAGCCTGGGCAACTTAAAGACTTAGTGAGACCTGTCTCAAAATAAATAATAAAAACAAAGGACTGGGAATGTAGCTCAGTGTAAAGCCCTAGTTCCATCCCCAGTACCAAAGGACCTGCATTCAGAATATCTACTCTCTTGAAACTCAGTAATAAAAACACAACAACCTAAAAAAAAAAAAAATGAATATAATCCCAGGACTCTGGAAGACTGAGGCAGGAAAACCCGAAGAAAGAAAAAAGGTTATATAAAAAAAAAGAGCTATGGATGGCAAATAAGCATATGAAAAGATGTTCAACCTCTCTGGTTATTAGGGAGATAAAAAATTAAAGGCATTCTAAAATGTCAGTACACATTTATTAGAGTGGTTAAAATTAAGGAGACTGACCATGTTAAATGTGATGGGGAACAGAGAGACTGGAAATTTCCTACAGTGTTGGTGGGAATGTAAAACAAACAAACAAACAAACAAATAAACAAACAAATGAAAACCCCCAAAAAGCACTTTGGGAAACACTTTGGCAGGTTCTCAAAGAACTAAATACACACTTAGCATGAGACCCAACTACTTTACTCCTAGCACTCACCCAGGAGAAATGAAAATATGCATTTATTTAAAGACTTGTGTACAGACACTCCCAGCAACTATCTGAAATAATTCCAAATCAGACAGCACCCAAATGTCCATTAGTAGGCAGAAGTGTAAAAGGATTCTAGGGTGTCCACACCTGGGAATGGCACCCAGCGGAGTGCATGGAGGAGCGACAGTGCCTGTGTGTGGTAGGAGAAGCCAGGCAGAAGGAATGGTGTGCTATGTGATTCCATTCTTGTGAAATTTTGGTTAATTTAAAGCTTGAGGGTGAGGGGCAGGCCCATTGCTCTCTGTGGCAATGATTTTGCAGGTGCACATAATTTAGGCCAAACATCAGTTTTCACACGTTAAATATGTGCTGTTTATTGTCTGATGATTATACTTCAACAAAGTCTTTTCTTTAAAGGGTAATGAGTACTTTAATGTATCACTTCCTAATTATTTGGCTCCAAAGTCTCTGTCTCATTCCCCTAGTGCTGTAACTAGGTGGGAAAATGACTCAGACCACAAGGCAAAGATCAGGCACAGCTGACCTTGGAAACACAGGGATTTGGGCCACAATCTGACCTCCTCTGTGTCGCTGAGGTTACTCACATGTATCTGCAGGGTGAACTGCTCTGTGGTGTGTGACTTCACATCTTCCTGACTGCTGGGATGGCACTGGTGTGCTGGGGGCTGGAACCATTTACACTGTGGGAATTGACAGACTCTAAAGGTCCAGTAATACCCCCTCCCCATGGGCTGGCCTTTAGTGTTTGCCTGACTGCCCCTGGTGTCCCTGACTCTTTGATGGGTGGAGAGAGCCCTGGGAGATGGATGGGCGGGGGTCAAAGGGAGTCTGGTTGTGCTCAGAGGTCTGATGGGGAGAACACCCTGGACTGGGGCTCTGTCAGGCCCTAGGGATGTCCACCCCAGCCCAATACACACCCCTAAGGAGGCCCTGTTGCCCTCCCTCCATGCCCCTTGGGTCTGAGTCTCCTTTGACACCATACAGTTCTTGCCAATTATGAGACTTTGAGCAGATGTCTGAATTTCCTTGCCTGTTGGAAGACCTCTCTGGAGGGCTAGGGGCTTCCTCTCCTCAGAACCCCATACGCTTCCATGATAAGATAAGGGTGGTGGTACTTGGCATTCTGGTGTCTCTGGCTCATTAGAAGCATCTGTTTATGATGCTGGGCCTATGGCACTTCAGCTTCTGCCCGGGGACAGACCAGCCTCTTCTACGCAGAGAAGGCACAGCTCTGTGCCCCAGCTGAAAGGAGCGGAGATCGGGGTGCAGACGGCTGTGAGAAGGGAGCCCCAAGGCAAACAGGTGGTTGGGTGAGGCCTCTCTCTTGCTTGCTTAGCCTTCAGGAGCCTGGGGCTCCTCAGACGCATGGCCTCCCCGTGTGCGCAGCTGGAGTCTGCCCAGGCTCAGGGATGCCCGCTCCAGCAAGAGACCAGGCCCTGCCAGGTGCAACCCAGGGTGGCTCCCCGAGGTCTGGGATACAGCTCAGGGTGCAGGGCAGGAGATGGGTGGCACAGCCCTGTCAGCTCATCCCCCATCCAAGGCCTGGTGGAGATGTGCAGCGGAGAACATTCATTCCGCGCCGCAGCCTGTGGGCCTGAGTCGGCCTGTCTGTGGTCTGTGCTCCTTGCCCAGCACAGGCCCCACTCACTCCTCCTGGCCAGCCTGGGTGGACACTGACCTTCATCTTGCCGAGCAAGCCTCCATCTTTCCTCCTGGACAGCTGGGTCTTCTATGCTGAAGTCTGTTCTTACAGTCCTCACCCAGTGAACCGAATTCCCAGAGCAACTTCAGCCTGTGCCTGATTCTGAACTGCCTGGTCCCACAGGACTGCATGGAGACAGCCTGGGCCAGCAGTGTGCAGAGCGAGTTCTCCTGGCTGGCCGCCTCACTGACAGCAGCGTGTGCCTGAGTGTGTGTGAGTGAGTGTGAGCATGTGTGTGCACCCCCACCTCGGCCTGCTGCTCTGCCCTCTCTCCACGCCTCCCTTCACAGCAGCCCCCAGCCCTTTTGCCCCAGTCCAATTCCTGTACCTCAAAAGCACCTGCTATCTTGGGAACACTACACAACTTGAGCAGTGATCTATTCTGGACACATCCTTCTTCTAGACTTGTGCAGGGCTGGCTCCCTGTCAGTCACGTCTCAGGGGAATGTTATCTCCCGAAAGTCCTTCCTTGACCCCTATTCAGAAGCCCCACCCAAACATGGACCTGAGCCTGGTTTCATTTTCATATCTGGGCCCACTTTGCCTGTTCGCCTCTACAGATGCTTTTTCCTCTTCTAGTCCATCTCTCCCAGAGGGCACAGCCTCCCGAGGGCTGAACCCTGGCTGCTTGGCTCCCTGCAACGGCCAGGGCCAAAGAACTTGTGTTTGTTGAATGAATAAGTGAAGAAACAGCCCCAGACTCATGTCAGACTCATGACAGAAGCTGGGCACAGTGATGATGGTCGCAGTGGCCTCTCCCTTCTGCATGAGCCTTTCTCCCTGACCTTCACCATATCAGAGACCCTGGATGATGTACCCCACTCTGGGAAGCTGCTCTTGGCAGCCCCAGCTCTGACCCTAGTGAGGCTTGACCTTTTGGGCACTGCCCAGAACTTGTTCAGGGAGCCTGAATGGCCCAACTTGCAGGCGGCTGGGTCCACACTCCACAGGTCCCTGTTACCCATGGGACCTGGAGATGAGAAGCGGCCAGGTAAATTCCTGTCCCTGGTGGGGCCAGGGACCTGACAGTCATTCAGAGTGGCCTCATGTGACTGGTGATTGGCTATGTTCAGCGTGGAGGTCACCAGCTGTTGACTTTCCTTTCCCCCACTTTCCTGGGACTGCGCCCCACAGTAACCTTTTAGCCTAGTGACTTTGCCAGATCATTTTCTGGGGAATCCAGACTAGGACCCTTCTCTGCCCCATCCTCTGGTCTCCTAAGAATTGAGGATCCTGGGCTGTGAAAGCCCTGTCCATTCTCTGTACCGAGGTCACTGTCATGGGCAGAGTTGTGTCCCCCAAATTTGAGTGTTGAAGTCTCAACCTCCACGATCTCAGAATGTGACCATATTTGGAAATAGGACTGCTGCAGATGTAATTGGTTAAAATGAGGTCATACTGAAGCAGGGCGGACCCTAAATGATTGTGATCAGTGTCCTTACAGAGAGGGGAACTCTGCACACCGGTGGGGCGTGTGGGGCCACTGAGGGGTGCATCCCCGAGGAGAGAGGGTAACACGAGCTTGGTGTCCAGCTGACTCATGGAGTGAGACTGTCTGGGTAGGGTGGGGGAGCACAGGGCCAGAAACCCACCTTTGAGGCTGGCACTTGTGGGAGCCTCCACTCGACACCTCCATCTCCAATTCCTGGAAGTTCCTGTGACTCTCTGACTCTTCCTCCTGAGCCACATTTTCCAAAGACGCTTATCTCAGCCCAGCGTACAGGACCATCCAGGGCTGAGACAGCTGCCAGCCCCGGGGCCCTGGCCTCCTTCCAGGTCCCCACCTTGAAGAGGACCTGGGGCTCCTGGCAGGAACCACCAGCCAACTGACTTCCTCCCCTTCCCTGGCCAGGCAGCCAGACGATGAGCCCTCTTCCCAGCAGAGGGGTCGGTCCTAGGTGCCATTGGCCTCTTACTGCGTTGAACCAGTGCAGGGACCAGCCAAGGATATGAGCAGCCACATCTGCTAGGCGCCCTACACTTGGCCTGCCCCAGTTACAGGCCAGACTCTGTGCTCTGAGTGCTGCTACCCCGGGCTGCACAAGGACAGGGAGCCCCTCACCCATGTCCCGCTCTGGCCTGTGTGGTGCTGCATGGAGTTCATGTCATAGACGAGAGTCGCTGTCCTGAAAGAGTTCTTGGCTTTTCTACCTCAGTGGTGACAGGAGAGCTGTCTGTGGCCCTCAGGCCACCTCAGCTCCCATTGGCCATCCTGGAGCCATGGGAGGAGGCTGAGCAGTACGAGGCCACTGTAGCAGACCTATTTGTCTCTTCTGAAGTGCTGCTTGTAGTGTCCTGAGGTGGCCTCGGTCCACAATACCCAAGCCTGCCATGACTTTACTCTGGATGGACATCCTTCCCTGTGACCAAGGTCCTGCAGTTGTGGGGATCCTTTCCTGCCCACAGAGGCCTGTGGGACCAGGGATGGGGCCATGCTGGGCAGGTCAGGGAGATTCTGTTGGTGAGGACCGAGCTCAGGGTCAGAAGTGGCATGCAGTGGGCAGGCTCTAGGCTGGGCCACTCAGTACTACTGCTCTGAGGATCTCTGGCCCAGAGAGCCCAATCAGCCCCTCCCCTCCGGACCTTGGTGTTTGCGTTATTGTTTTCTGTTGCTAGTAACACCACACTCGGTAGGTTATAAAGAGAAGTTTATTTTGGCTCACGGTTCTGCAGGTCCAAGGTCGAGGGGCCACGTCTTGATGGCCTCCTCTGGGGCAGAGTCCTAAGGTAGCTCAGGGCATCACATGGCCAGAGATGGGGCATGTGTGTGTGCACGCAAGCATGTGTGCGTGTGTCTTCTGTTCTCTCTCGTCTCATAAAGCCACCAGGACTCAGTCATGGGGACTGTACCTAGTGACCTTGCAGAATCCAAGTCACCGCCAGAGGCAACCCCTACACATGATGAGATTAATGTGCCTCTTGGGGTTGGATTCCAACCCTTGAGGCCTGGTTCCACTCAGCCAAACCCACCTCTCAGCAAGAAGTGTGCAGAGAGGACTCTTTCTGAGGCCTCACATGTGAAGTTGTCTTGCAACCATGAGCTCCCAAGTTCCAGCCAGGATGGAGGCTTCAGCCCAGAGATCCACAGCCTTTGCAGCAGAACACTTGCATCTCTGTGGATTTTCTTGAGTGGAAAATAATGATTGATGATGTGATTATTTATTGTGCCCTGTGTTTGGGAAGTGTGAACTCTTTTCTTACTTTTCCCTATGAATGAATGAGGTAAGTGTTATTGCTGACCCATTTCATAGACAAGAAACTGAGGCTCTAAGAAGCTGCTTGGGCAAGGTGACACAGCCAGCAAGAGGGTTCTGGGTTCAGCCAGGGCTGTGCGGTTCCCTTGCTGTCACAGGAGATCAAATCAGCTGCTCTGTTTGTGTCTGTTTGGGGGGTTCATTTTAGCCCAGAGTGGGCAACTCCATGTTTTCCTCTGATTGTGCTAAGACCCTGAAACCTCCAAGGGCTCCCTTGGCTCCAGGCTGATGGAGGGAGGGTTGGGTGGGGAGTGGAGGAAGAGCCCCATATATGCATAGGAGGCCTCCCAACCTATCCTCTGCTGAGGCTGGGCAAGAGGTTTTATGTGCCTGTCTTGGGAACTGTACTCTCACCCCATCCCCCTTGGGGTGGGGGCCCTACTTGACCTACTTCTGGTCCCCTGTATTCTCAGTTTCTCTGCCAAGTTGGTGCCCAGCCCAGAAGGCATGAGGGCATGGTTGCTTGGTTCTTGCTAAGTCTTGTGCTGTGAGCCCCTAACTGCCCCCTTCTGCTACCCAGCTTCCCCATCTACACTGTCCTCCCCAGGAGCAGGGTGTGGGCCGGTGTAGATTCTCAACATCCCAGCTGATTTCCTTTCCAGATGTGGAACTGGTGACAATAACAGTCTCTCCCAGGGCACAGGGGTACCACATACTTTCCCATCTCCCACCCAGGCTACAGGGTCATCCTGTCCTCCTGGGAGCCAGGCTGGGATTATTAACCCAAGTTGCAGAGGAAGAAACTGAGACCCAGAGTGGTGAATGCTGGGTCAGGGCCCCATGCACACCTGGGCATGGCTGGGAAGGACACCACACCACATTCAAGGTTAAAGGACTGAGTGTGGCCAGGGCCAGGCCAGCTCCAGGAAGCAGGGAGGCCAGGTCTTTGGGCACAACTGGAGGAAGCCATGGTGGGCCCAGATCCACTCAAAGACAACTTCCCAGTGTGCTCTGGGTCCAAGACTCAACCCCTTCCCCCAGGCTGATAGACTCTACTCTTGCAGAGGTGTGTAGGGCCAGTGCTAAGCCAGACTTCAGAGACAGACAGGCAGGGTGCCTCATGCACAGCACTCTGGGCTGTGGGGCACTGGACCCCAGGCAAATAAAAACCCAGGGCACTGCAGCCACAATACTCAGCTGATCAGGGAGGTGGTGGGGAGGAGGCTGTCAAGGAGCGGGAGAACATTCTGGGTCAGCGCAGTCCAGTTGAACTGTCTGCCCCTACAGGAGGTTCTGGGTGAGAGTGAGCTGTCCAACAGAGCACCTCAAAGCCTGGAGGTCCTCATCTTTATTCTTTTGAGTTTTAATCTAATTAAATTTCAATAGCCACCAGTGGTGAGTGGCTCTCATTGTGGGTAGCACAATATCCTCAGCAAGGCTGAGTAGTCAACACGTGGGGGCTGGAGGGTCCTGAAGAAGCCTCCAGAAGGTGGTTGGGGTGCATGCAGCAGGAGGGAGGGAGGCTCTTTTTGATTCTTTGGGAGGAATTTCTGGTCATCTCAGATCCAACTGTGGTTCTGTGATGGCTCGTGATCCAGGGTGAGGGGAAGAGGTACTCAGCTGACCCCTCTGCTTTGGCAGTTGACCAACCTGGTCCAGAGAATACAGAAGACTGGTGACCAGTGATGAGCTGGACAACTGGAACCTCTCTCTGTCAGGTGATTTGGACTTTACTGCTGGAGAGTTGTCTCATGGTTCAAGGTCAGATCCTCACTAAAGGCTGAGACGCAAGGGACAGTGGTTGGACCAGATATGAAGATGGAGTAGTGTCCTCTGAGAAAATGTGGCCCCATGGTGAGGCTGGGGCAGCTTTGGACTTCAGGATCTACTCAGAGCCTGCCCTGAGCTGTGTCACCTTTTGATGACAGGAGAGGTGGCATGGGCTCTTTGTCCCTGACAGTAAACCACGGAAGTCAAATGCTCAGCCATGGGGACCTTCATGAGGCTTGGTATGGAAGTGTGAGCTGACCCAGGGCCCGCATGAGGGGTGACACGGAGAGGGACCAGGGTCAGATAGGCTCCGGCTCCCTCCTGCACCTGGACCGCAGCCTGGTCTCCCAAGGACCATGGGCAGGCAGGGCTCATCACTGTATCTGCTCCAGTACAAAGGGTAAAGACTCTCTGTGTCAAGGCTGGCCCAGCAATGGGTGAGCACTCAAGCAATTATTAGAAGCAGAAATCCCTGTGCTCAACGCTCAGTTCTCCTCTGAAAGTTGGCCTCCTCCACAGACTTCTTGTGGTGCCTCATAGAGGGTGAATGTATAGTAGGTACATAGGAAATACTACTGAACTGTCTGTAGATTTCATTCCATCTGTACTGTTCCATCCACCCACCCATCTATTCACACACCCACTCATCCATTCATCCATCCCCCATCTACCCTCCACCTACCTACCCAATCGCCCACCCATCTATCCACCAACACACCCACCCTCCACCCACTACCCACCCGTACATTCATTCACCCATCAACCAACTCCCACTTACCCCATTCCCCACTCACTCATCCACCAACCCACCCATCTCTCTACTCATCAAACCACTCACCCACCCATCCTCATAGCCTCTGCGCACGCCTGGGCCCACGGTGTTTGATGGGGTGCCCCCCATAACAGGCTATTGGGCTTATTGCTCTGACAAGGAAGGGGAAGCTCAGGGAGGAACAAACTTGCCAAGGCCACACAGGTCCTTGGAGTCCAGACCGTCAGCATCTTCTGCTCTTGCCAGGAGAGCTGACACAAGCTCCATCTCCCACTGACCCACTGTCCCTGGGGGCAAGCCTCATGTCTTAGGCCTCCACACTGCAGTGTCCCCACGTCCCCATTGCCTGAACACTGGGCTGGTTTCAGAGCAGACATGAGATGAGGACCCCTTCTCCCTGGGGGTCCTGCCCCGACCTGCAGGGAAGACAGCTGCCAGATGGTGCAGGGCGGATATGAAGCCAGGAATTCCTGGGATGCGTCGAGAGGGGGCTGGGCTGGGCCGGCGGCAGTGAGTGGGGGGACGCGGGGAGTGGGCTGATGGCTAGCATGTCCCAGCTCGTGCGGCGGCTGTCTGGCCAGGCAGCCTCCTTCCAGCTCCTGCAAGCTGCCTCCTGTCTGTGCTTCCTTCCTCCCCTGCCCTGTGTGCAGTGGGGGAGCCCTTTGGCCCTACCTCCCTGTCCCAAACTCCCCATCGCATTGCCAGCTACAAATAAAAGAGAGATTCTTCCCGCAAGGCAGCCAGCCTCAGCCAGGTATCAGCCCATCTCCAGGCTCAGGCTCACAGCAGCCTGGGGCAACTCCTCCATCCCTGGGTTTTCAGTGTCCTAAAGTTCCTTCAGAGCCCCACTGCCCATGGCTGGGTGTCCTCCTGCCTCATGATACCAGTGGTGGAGGATGACACAGCTCCTGTCGCTCAGCCATGCACACACTCCTTTGGGTCTGGCTCCCTCATCCCCACATCCTGGCTGGTCACCCTCTGTTCCCTCTGCCTGGCCTTGTTTCAATGCCACTTCCTCTGAGAAGACAGGATTCTGGTTGGCAGGCATTGGGAGGCATGGAAGGCTCTAGAGGAGTGGTAGGGTGTCAGATGAGAAAGCCTAGGGGTCAGAAAGGAAGGGGTGAGTGTCGGAAGCCTAGACGAACCCCAGCGCTGCTAACAACCTCCCAGGCAAACATCTTGGTGGGTCCCCGGCAGCCCCAGGCACAGTACTGTGAGTTGGAAGCCCATTCTTCAGCCACCCAAGGGCACCTGGCTTCCCCTCTCTGCACTCTCCCCTCCTGGTAGCCCCTTTCTCAGGAGGGCAAGACTGAAGTTCGCTACCTCCTGGTTCTCTTCACTTCTGTTGCAATTTTCCCACGGCCAAGGAAGTGATTTCCAGGCATAAGCATGAGAATAGCCAGTGACCTTGGAATGAACTTGACTTCTCCTCTCATGGAAGGCCACCTTTTAGCTCCAGTGCTTATCTTCCTGGGCCCTGTGAGTGTGTGGGGAGGTAGAGACGTGGCCTGCACCTCCTCTGCTACCACATGGCCCTCAGTTTCCCCACCTGCCAGTGGAGCAAGACCAGCTGACCTCCTGGACTCTGCTCGGTTGTGGTCCCCTGTGGGCATGAAGAGGTCACTGGCACCATACACTGGCTGTCTGGAGCTCAGAGGTCGACTTCTGGGAACTCTTATGCCACAGCATTGTCTGAATCCTCCTTAGCAGATGCAGATCCTGGGTCAGGGGCAAGTGGGCTAGGGGTGGTCAGCTCTGGGTTCAGCCCTGAGTTGAAGGCCGGGCGATGTCCAGGTCTGTGGGGGACACAGGAGCTGCCTTCAAGTTTGGTGTCTTCCAGTTTGTTTGTCCCACTGTGTTCGCTGCTGTACCTGGTCATCAAGGCTTCTGGGATGTCCCGCAGACCTGGCCGCACTCATCAATACCATCTTTTGTGGGGTTTCTTGCCTCCCTTCCATCCCCACGTCTGTGCAGTGGTTGTGTGGCATCTACTCCAGCTGAGCAAACTTCATAGGAGACCACATAAGGTCACTAGTGAAACTGGACCGATATGCTGGTCCCACTAAAATAGCAGTCCAAAGCTAGGGGAGGGCGGTGCATCCCTCCCACTCTGACCTTCCCTGCCCTGCACTGTGCTCCACCAGCAGAAAGACACCCCACCCGGGTCAGGCATCACCCCTGCCCTGTGGAGGAGCTGGCCTCTCACTCCCACCAGCCTCGGTGCCTACGTGCAGACAGGGCATGGGCATTAAGCGAGGACCGTGAGCCTGGACTTGGCTTCACTTGTTTCTGTGCCTTTCTCCCCCAGATTGTGAGTCTCTGTTCCCATCCTCCACACCCCGTGGGACCCCAGCACTGGCAGAAGCTGCCCACCGGCAGGGATGGGGGTGATAAGTGCGTGGAGCAGAACCATGGGTCTGTGCGCCTCAAGCCTAGGCCAGTGGGCCCCAGCTGACTGCATATGAGAGAGGAAGAGGAGGGTGCAGAGGGGAGTGGGTGTGGGGAGATCTGCAGCAAGACTGCAGTAGCTCATCATTTTCCTGAGACAAAACATATTCCTGGGAAGCAGTGGGGTGATGTGCACCCCAGGGGTGAAGCCTTCCAAGGTAGAGGGTAGCCGAGGTCTGCCACCCCGCAACAGGTGCCCGCTGTTCACTTTGCCTGAGATAAGAGTGGCCCTGTGAGGTCTCCTTCACCCACTCCTTCCTCTCTCCACCTTCAGGTCACAGAGCCCAGATCCTTCACTTCAAGGAGCATCGGCTTGGACTGTTTTTCCAGACTGTGCTTTGCTAAGTTCCCACACTGGCTGAGGGACCAGAAGTCCAGCCCCCTAGGGAGACAGGGGCGCCTGGTCGCAAGCCAGACGCTCCAAGTGTTTTGCCTTCCCAACAGCCTGGGACCTTGCCTCAGGTGGGCGGTGGGGCCTCTGCTGCCAGCCTGGCTCTGGGCACAAGTGCCCAAGGTCTGAGGGATCCGAAACCTCAGGATCTGAACCCCGGATAGCGGCGGGCGTCATCCACATTGCCAGATTCAGATCAAAGCGTAGGAACGTGGGCAGCCCCAGTCCGGAGTCTCCGTCCCCACAACAGAGCTGCGTGGCTGGCTGGTGGCATAACACAAAGGGCCCCCGTGGTGCCGCATTCCCCTGCTCTGGGGAAGGCCTTGAGGCCCAGGGAGGGGGAGTGCATTCCTGGGACTACTGTCCCCCCCCCTGCAGAACCACTGGTCACACATGAGACAGCGGGTTAAGAATTTCCTTTTCTATTTTTACTGTAAAATTTGCACTGGCAGAGGGCGTTTGGTTTGGGGGGAAAAAAGCTCTTTTTGAGCAGTTTGGCTGCAGATGAAAGGGTGGTCGGCTTGCAGGGCTGAGAGGGACGCTCAGTACCTTGGCTGAGAGGCTGATAAGGAGTCAAAAAGCTCATTATCGCCTGTTTTTATTATACCAGTTAACCATTAAGAAAGGAGTGGAGAGGGGCCCGGGCAGCTTGTTGAGGGCTGGCTGTCTACTCTTTGGGAACCCAGTGCCTTAGCCCCAAGCTTGGTGGCTGGATGAGGAGGAGGCTGGAGCCAGGTTAAGTCCTGGCACGCATGCGCTTCCCTGCCCTGTGGGTAGACAGAATGTGGATGGTGGGACCAGCTGTGTCCAGTGATGTCTGGCACCTTCTGGGGCTGAGCCTCCTCCATGGGCCAGTCCTGGCTCTGAGGCTGAAGCTGCCCTTCAGCTGTAGTGAAGTTGTCTGGCTTCCAGGAAAGCTCCTGATGTACCTCTCCATGCAGGTCCTCCAGTACCTGCCCATATGGGTCCCCAGTGCTCATATCCACAGGGGACCCATGCACCTGTCCACATGCATCCTGACATCCGCTCTCTGGAAAAGGACTGCACAGGCCCACTGGGGCTCACAGACCCTGCCTGGGAAGCAGTGTGGGAAGCAGCCTCCTGGATGTGCAGGCACCTTGTGTGGCATTAGGCACTTGCTTTGCGTAGGGCCTGTGGCCTTGGTTTGGGGGCTGCTGGCCCTGAGACCTGGCTGGGGAAAAAACACCTTGATGGTGATGGCAGGCATACTTCCGGCAGAGGCTCTGTTGGTTCCTACTCAAGGGAGTCTCAGGTTTCTCTGAACAGTGCCTTGATGACCAGGGCTCTCCTTTACAAGAGATGTGATGCAGGCGCAGATTCCCCGCTCCTCCCTGCTCTCTCAGATGTGCGTACCCTGTGGTGAGTGAGCTTTTCCTCGGCAAAACAATGGGCAGAGAAAGACAGAGAGGTGCCTCCCCACGAGTGGTGGAACTCTCACTGAGCCCCGGGCACAGTCTCCCAACTGTGGGTTTGTGGAGTGAATGGTGATTGTGTGAATTGCCCTGATAGCGGCTGACAGGCAGGTGAGCTGAGTGTGTTCACAGAACTCCTATGTGCCCATAGGCACACATACGTGTTCATGCATGTGCACATACATGCACACTCACACTGCAGAGGAATTGCTTCCCATGTCTGTAGCCTGTAGCAGTTTCCAAGCCCCAGGCACAATCCCCCAGGAGCTGCTGGGATTGCTCAGTAGACACAGTGGAAAAGCTTCCCAGTTGGAGAAGATGCACTAGAGGGTGCGATAAACCCAAATGAACCCCAGGCTTGGAGCTCTGCCCAGCCCTGCTGACCACTCTAAAGCCAATCACTGTGCTTCCTCTGCAGAAGCCCCAAGTCTCATGGCCGCTGCTCATCTGTGGCTCTGAGACATGAACACTGGTGCTTTGGTCACAGCTGGATCCTGTGCCCCTCCATCCTTGAGTGTCTTTCAGCTCTGGAAAATTTCTTGAAAATTTAAAAATAATTTCCTTCCTATTTTCTCTATTCTCTCCCCTGCCCCCAACTCCCATTTATACTCTTACTGAGCCTCCTGACCTCAGTTCATAAAGTCTTTTTTCTCCAGTTCTCTATCACTGTGCTTTGGAGCTCCACTTTCTGAAAGATTTCTTCAGCTGTATTGTTCAGACTGTCTGCCTTCTGCTGAGTTTCTTTCTCCCTCCCTCCCTCGCTCCTGTGGTGCTGCGGATGGAACCCAGGGCCTTGTGGATGTTAGACAAGTGTCTACTATGGAGCTGCACCCCAGCCTAAGTCTTTTCTCATGGTTGTATTTTATGCCCAACAGCCCTCTGTTCTCTTTCATAGCATCCGCTACAGTGCTGTGATGGTGAATGCTCACTCCTGAGGACAATCCTGGTACCTTTCTTTTATGATCAGCTCCTGTCCCTGGTCTGTGCCAAGTATGGCTCGGGCTCTGTCCAGGAAGCTTGGCTCCCTGGTCCCTGCAGTGACCAGGATGTCTACTCTAGAGGCTTGAGGGTCCCTGTCTTTGGGCTGTTGCTCCTTGGTTGGCTGGGTTTTGGAGAGTCAGGCACAGAGTGGTGCTCAGGGCCTGAGAGCTGCTCAGAGGCTGAGGTTTCATGCCCACCCAGCCACAGAATCCCTTTGCTGGTCTTTGCTCATTGTTACCCTCCGTGGCCTCTGTGGAAGCTATGGAAGAGGGTGGTGATTGGGAGGGAGCTGACTGGGGCAGAGCTGAGGTGGCCTGAGCAGACTCAGGCCCTGCTTGGAGCTTGGGGTCTCTGTGCCCTATCAAGAGTGGCCTCCTGTGGGTTTTATGAGCACAGAGGGCTACTCCTGGTGCACAGCGCTGCTGGTAGCCAGCTTCGTTGGCTGTCCCTGCTCCTGCCCTGCAGACATGGCCTCTTGGCCATGTGGTGAGAATCGGACTGGCCAGCGCCCCATCTGCTTCTGCTCTCTACCTGGAGCCTGCATTGCTGCATGGCTTCCTGAAAGTCTTCTTTAAACAAAGAGTCTATTTATCATGTATTTAATAGGGGTGTGTGGTGAACGCCCAGGTGGGCTCTGTGTCCAGGTGGGCCTGGGTGGGATCCAGAATCAGCCGCTTTATAACCTGCGTGACCTTGGCGGCCCTCGCTTCTCTGAGCCCTGTTTCCTTATCTGTGTAAAGGGAGTGAAATTCCCACCTGGCCAGGTTGTTGTGGGGCACAGATGAGATAACGTGTCATAAAGTGCCCGCTGAGGGCTGGCACACGGCTGGCGTGCGGAGAGAGTGGCCTTTGTGTTACTGTTTGTGTAGGTGTCTTACCTGCCAGCACATGGGGCGCTGCGGTCCCTGTCACCAGCCTGGGCCAGCCTTAGGCTTTGTGGACACTTCTGTGAGTTCAGCGCCCGTGCCTGGGTTGCCTGTCTGTTCTTGGGGATGGGTGTGCAGGGCTGGGCGGGTCCCAGGAATGCTATCCATCTCCTCAGCCCCGGGGCGGGGGGGGCTCATCTTCCGCCTGTGACAGGCCACCTGCAGCCTGCAGAGGCTGCCCGGGGATGGGCTGTCAGCACCGGGAGGGGCCGCCTGGCCCTGCAAGACTGGGCCTGTGCTGGAGCCACATCCGGAATTCCGCAGGAGCAGCTACCTCGCGGGCTCCTGTCTGCTCTTGTCCAGGAATGTCCCGCCCTCTAAAGCCGCTGCTCCTCAGGGGCCCTTTCCTGAGTCCCCACTTTGTGACATGAGGTCTGGGAGCAATAATGATACACAGCATGCGACTGCCCACCCTTGAAGAGGACAGTTTGAGTGGTGCCCCCCAAATCCTAGTGTGGACTCGGTTGGTGAAAACAGATATAGTGGTCTGTTCTACTCACTGAGTAGCCGAAGCTGTGAGACCTGCGGCCTTCAGCCCAGCCAAGACTCCTTGAGCTGCCATCTGCAGACGTGGGTTACTGGGATTGTACCTACCCCAGACACACAAGAAGGCACTGCTGATGCCTGTGGCCAAGGCAGGGCCCTGCTGTGCTCCCAGAGTGGCTTGTGCTTGTCACCTCCAAGTGGCCGTGGGGCTGGGCTGTCAGCACTGGAAGGGGCCACCTGGCCCTGCAAGACCTTTTTCAGTTTCTTTCTTCCCTCCTGATGCCAGGTCCTGGAAGGATAAACTGGTCCCACTGGGCCATCAACAGAGAAGCCAGGGTCTGTCAGACACTCAGGGAAGGGGTGGGGGTGGAGTGATGGTTCTCAGATTTGGGTGTCCACAGCCCTTTGGGAAGTTGGGGAAATTCTGACTCAGTGGCTCGAGAGAGAGACCTGGAGTCCCTGCACTGCTGTGGGTTGTAGTGGTTGGATCTGCATCCTAGGAAAGTGCTCTGAGCCAGAGTGAAGGGATGTGGGGCGGAGCCCATGGTGTTCTTGTGTCCATTCAACTGGACAAAGCCCAGCCTGGATTTAAGCATTTAACCTCAGGCTTTTCTGGCTCTGGATCTGCCTCAGTTTCTCTACCTCTCAACAAGGTGACTCCAGAGTGTCCTTTTTTCCCAGAACTAGTGCTCTATGTTTTGCTGCTCCCAACCTGGACACAGCTGCCCTTGAGGCTGCACTGTTCTGCCCAGCTACCATGTTGGTCTGTGAACACAGCCCACCTGCTCTGGGAGCCGTTCTTGCCCTGAGTCCCCGTCACATCTGCAGGTGTCAGACTGCAGCCTCATGTCACCAGGAACCATTAGGAACACAGATTCTGGGGCATCTGTACCACTAAGGAATCCTGATGTGCCTGGGTGAGAACCAGAATTCCTTGCTGACTTCACAGCAAATGAGGCCCAGGAAGGCTGAAGGGTCACGCTGGCACTGAGGCAGCTCAGTCAGGCTGGGTCATGTTAGAAAGGAGAAGTTTGCTTACCTAGTCTTTAGGAGCCTGAGCCCAGCCCTGCAAGCTGGGGGGTTGATGCCCATTTTACAGATGGAAAAAGTGATGCCACCAGAGCCCAAGGCTCCACGTGAGTTCCCGCCTTGACAAGGGCTGAGCCAACCTCGGCACCACCAGCCTGCCGGGAAAGTTAAAACTTCACGGAAATGAATGAGTCTTGCTTCTGTGTTTTTCTAAGCTTAGTAGATCAAGATAAACATTTATCTAAATGGAAATGCGAAGTTTTTGTGCTCTGGGAACACATATCCAAGGCGAACATGTAAACCAAACAGGCACGAGATCTGCAACAGCTAGACAAGGAAACGGTGCTGTAATTACACAGAAAATATGCAAATCGATGATTAAAAAGCAACACTGAGATCACAGTAAATAAAGAGGAAAAGCACAGGGAGAGATATTCCAGGAGATTCTCTCTCTCTCTTTCTTTGTCCCCTCTCCCAGGTGCTGGATTGGCACCCAGGGCCTCACACATGATGGACAAACACTCACCACTGACCCACACTCCCAACCTCAGGATGATTTCAAAGGCAAAAAATGCAAGGGGAAGATAATAGCAGAGGCAGTTTTCACTTACAGCCCCAAAGCAGGTGAGGTGTTCCAAGAGACAGGTGGAGTCCACAGGAGGCATCCCTTGGGCAGGATGTGCTGCTGTCCCTGTCCTGGACAGTTGCTAGTCTTGAAGCCTCAATCACCCCCATCTGCATAATGGGCCCACAAAGTCTGAGACTCACTGGGGTGGCAGAATGACCCCAGCTCAACACACTTGGGGCACCATAGGCAGAGCTTGTCCCGGGTCCCCTAGCCAGCTGGCTGACCTTGATATTGCTGTAACCCCATGTGAACCAAGAACGCAGTGATTCACCGTGTTTAAAAGGATTGGAGCTGCTGCTGGCACTAGAGAAGTATCTAACAGGTCGCTGCCAGCATGGGTGGGAACCAGGCAGCACAGGTTGCGCTGACCTCACTTCTGGCCATGTGCAGGTCACTTTTCACTGGTGGTGACACAGTGGATGGTGTGAACTCCCCACAGTGCACAGGATGTGAGGCACAGCCACACCCACGACACAGGAGGTTGCACGTGGGCCCCTCAGTTCCACAGCTGCTGGCTCCTGCCTCCCCCAGTTGGAGCTACCTGTTTCCAGATGCAGCGTGGTGTGGGTTCTGCTCCACCTGTCCCTGTCCTCATTGTGAGGCTTGAATCTGAAGTCCATTCTGTTCCAGGGCTTGATGGACACCTGCAGTTCACTGGTGCTGGAAATGGCATTGGTGGTGCCCAGTTTTCAGCTGTTGGGATGATGCAGATGTGGACCTGACCGGGGCCACGAGTTGGCTCTTGAACTCAGCTACCTGGGCTTCTCTGGTGCAGAGCTGCCCGGCCATTGACGTCACTGCAGTGAGCACACTGATTTGGAGACTCGGCAGCAATGCAGGAGGGTCGCCATTGACTGCTTTTCTGTATTTAAAATTAAAAATCTTCTATGAAGAAAATCCCACGTTCGCATGATTTCACTGGTAATTTTTATCAATATACAAGAAACCTAATTCTACCCTTAATTCTTACAGCAAGCAGCCAAGCAGGAAATACTTCCCAAAGCATTGTAAGAAGCTAATTGGCCCTGGATGACAGAACTTGTCACCAACAAGACCTGGAAGGAAGATGACAAGTCCCCGAAAATACCAAGGAGGGATAATTCATCATGACCAAGTTGGATTTATCCCAGAACCAAAAGTGGTTGAATGTTATCAAATAAGTTAATATAACCCTCCACAGCAATATCTTAGGGTCATTTCAGTAGAAGAGAAGAACTATAAAATGCAACATCTATTTAAGAAAGATAATTCCAGGAGAAGCAGAGAAGCCTCCCTAACCTGACAGAAGGTTCGACAAACCCCACAGCAACATCCCCACCAAAGCTCTACCCTCAGGTTGGGAGTTGGCCCCGCTGCCTCTGGGGGTGCTGAGTCCCAGCTGCAGGCCAGAAACGAGAGAGGTTCCAGAGCTGGAGGGCAGGAGTAACACGGAGAGTCACAGAGGATGTTATTCTGTGTATGAAGGCTGGAGAACACCAGGATAGATCATTCACATTAATAAGGGAGTCAGGAAGCTAACTGGATACAAAAAAATCCATGCATAATTTTTTTTTTTTTTTGGTGCCGGGAATCAAACTCAGGACCTCACGTTTGCCAGGCAGGTGCTGTGCTGCTGAGTTATATCTTTGGCCCAATCAGTTGTTTTTCTACGTGCCAGCAATAAACTAAAACTTGGAAAAGATGTCATTCATGAAAGCTTGAAAATATGAAGTACACAGGGCAAACGAAACATGTATAAGATTTTTATAGAGGAAATTAAATCTAAAACATTCCTGAGTGACTCACAACAAGACCCAGATAAATGGAGCAATGCGTATTTCTGCTCCTCTAGGTGCCTATGGCCAAAACAATGACTCTCCATCAAGCAGTTGGGTTTCACACATCCCCACCCAAATTTCTAGCCTGTCCTTCATTTTCGGGGGTGGATTATGACAAACCGATTCTAAAATTTGTGTTGATAGGTAAAGAACTAAGACATGGGCAGAGGAACCGCTGGCTCCAAGAGATAAAGGCTCAAGTCTGGTGACACCGAGGTGGGTTCCTGTATGGACAGGGAGGGGACATGGAGGAGTTTGAATCAGCGGTTTTGGGACTCTAGGCCTCTAGACACCCAGAGAAAAATGAAGCTGCTTCACCTTGTGAAGCCCCAAACAGGAGTGTCCAACTTGTGGCTCCAGGATGCTTGTCTTCTTTTAAAAAATGTTATAATAAAATATTTAAAAATAAAGAAAATCTCATTACTTTTATATATTAACAACGTTATGTATTTTATCTGCGGCCCAAGACAATCCCCCTTCATGCAGTGTGGTCCAGGTAAGCAAAGTTGGACAGGTCTGAATGCAAAATTTCACCTAGAAGAGAATTGAGGGGAGTATCTTCATGACTTTGAATTAGGGTGGATTTCTTAAGCAATGTACAAAGGTAATTCTCATAAAGGTACAGATGGGTAAATCTTAATACATTCACAAGTTCTGTTTTATTAAAAGCTACCAAAAAAGGAGTGAGAAGACAAACTACACAGTTGGAGGAGTTGTGCCCATGCATCCAACCAGAAGGAGGTCTCCAAACATCACAGGGCCGTTTGCAGGAATCCACATGGCAAAGCCCTTGTTGCCTTGTCCAAGACAGGCATGTGACTTGGCCTGGGAGAAGCCCTTTGTAAGCCAACACTGGGCCCTGTCTTAGATGGGAAGCGGCAGGCTGAGACCACTCTGGCTTCATTCTGGCAGAAGGTCACTCCGCTGATCACGCAGAAGTCTGGAGAAGGGGCAGGAGTGAGCCACTTCTAGCGCTTTCAGCACAAGGGCCCTGGATTGCCGGCTACGCCTTCTATCTGTTCTGGAGAAATCTGTTTATTGTGGACACGGGGACTTGGTGAGAAGTTCATGGCTCTGTTATTCATGAAACTGGAAGGGGAACACAGTCCCAAAGCACCCCACAGCAGCAGGAACTGCCCGTGGGTGTCCACCCTTCAGAATGTTTTGAAGGGCGGAGCGCTCACCACCAGCTAAAGGGTCCAAGCAGCTGGGGTCCAGGTTCAGAAGGTGGAGGTGTGATTCTGTTTGTCAGAAGTTAAGAAGTAGGAAGCTGGAAATAGTGGCACATGACTGTAATCCCAGCCGTCTGCCAGGTGGAGGCAAAGGATTGCAAATTCAAACCCAGACTGTGCAATCCAGCAAGACCCTGTCTCAAAATAAAAAAAATGAAAAAGGGCTGAGGATGTATCTCAGGGCAAAGGCCCTGGGTTCAACCCTTTATACTGCCAAAAACAAGAAGGAGGAGGAAAGTGTGATACAGGTCTGTAATCCCAGCACTCGAGAAGCTGAGGCAAGAGTATTACCTGGGCTATAAAAAAAGGCCAGCTTGGGCTCTAAAATGAGACCCTATCTTTAATAAATGTAAAATTAAAAAAATAATTAAAAAAGCAACAGGAAAGCAAGACAATGTGAGGTACAGCCACACAGGTAAAAGGAAGGCAGTGGTGTCACAAACTGCAGAGTGTCCTCCTAGGTAGGTTCCACGTGTATCCCTCGGGGGCTGCTGATACGGCTGTGCCCCCTGAAGCAAGGGGAGCTGTGTGTGCAGCCTGTACTCATTGTGTGACTGTGAAGTGTTTGGTGAGCTTTTGGATACCCAACTTTGAATAGAAAGGAGCTGGCTCTGCTTGGAGCTGGCACTGGGCTGCCTGCTCTCCTTCGCTGGCCCTGAGGCACACCTGCCTCTGCCCCACTGCGGGCCAGCAGAGTCCCTTCCCTGAGCCCTCTCTCCTATGGGTCAAACATCCTGCACCTTTCCCTTCCTCCCATGTGGCTTTTATTGACTTGGCCGCTGCTCATGTTGCTGCCCACTTCAGTTTCCTGTGTTAGTCTGGGTATATGGGCAGCCAGAACAACTGGTGGGCACCTTCCCTAGACACCCTAGGGGACAGCTCCCTGCAGGGCATCCTGATCTTACACAGGGTGCTAGGAGACACATGGAACCAGCCTGGGTTTTGGAATGAGCAGGGTGGACTGGCTCCCTTGGTCTGGGCTCACTTGCCACAGCCTTGTGGGTACCTTTGGTTGGTGGGTGGACCTTGGCAGATGGCTGTGTGGCATTTCATCCTGAGCGAGAAGCATTTGTTTACCTCTCGGAGGAAAAACAGCTCCGGAGGTCTGCAGAAACAGTCTTTGGAGTCGCTAGGTCAAGATGGGTGCTGGGCCATGGCAGATGGGGTGGGGCAGGCTTGGTCCCCACTGCTGCTGCTGCTGGGTGGCCATGACAGTTTTCGTGGCCTCTCTGTCCCCACCTGTACAGGGAGAGGGTAGAGCTCCCTCCCTTGTTCTCCGGAGGGTTGGCAGCCTCTGAAGTGAGTGTCTGTACCCCATAGCAGCAGGATGCACCCTTTCTTCCCCAGGCAGCTGTGACCCAGAAGCCAACTTCCTAACAGGGGACAGACCCAGCCCCCTTCCCCTCCAAAGACTTGTCCAGACCTTTGGGCATAATCAAGGATGCCTGCAGAAGGCCCTTCAGGATGTGGACTGGGGTCTTCATGGGGGCCTGACCAGTCTCCAGGAACAGCCTGGGGGCTCCTGAGCAGCAGGCAAGGGAAGAGTTCCTCTTCTCTTACTCATCCCTTGAGGACTTGTACTGGACCACAGTGAGCCTGGAAAACTTCCACGATGCAAACTCCAACTCCATTGAAAAGGGACAGGGAGGCCTGGGTCTCAGGGCCACATTTACTCCAAGAGGGGTAAAGCATTGCTCTTTTCCTGGCAAGGCAGAAGTGGATGCTGTGGGGGTTTTTGAGGGGCTTTGTGAAGTCTCTGGAGGGAGAGGCTGCACCATGGCCCTATCCTGTGTAGTACAATCACTGTGTAGGCAGCTAGGAGGCGTAGGAGGTGGTGTGGACGCCAAACTCCAGCTGTAGGCATGGTGTGAGGGATGAGCCTCCCCTCTCCCAGGGCTCCTGGGGTCTGTGGCATGCAGAACCCTGGGCCCCACCAGTGAGGGGAGGAGAGAACCAAAACAATTGACTCATTTGAGTATGGTGGTGCTTACCTGTAATCACAGCACTCTGGAAGGCTGAGGCAGGAGACTTGCAAGTTCAGACAAAGCCTGTGTAACTTATCAACTTAGTGAGACCCCATCAAAAAAAAAAAAAAAAAGGTATAAAATAGTGAGGGACATAGCTCAGTACAAATGCCCTGGGTTCAATCCTTAGTACCAGGAAATAAAGAAAATAAATGAATAAATAATTAAAAAGAGCACCTGATTTGAACTTACACCAATGGAGAGGGCAGTGATTAGAAATGGATCTCTTTGATTTTCAGTAATTCCTGTACCAGAGCATGTGGCCTTGGCTCTCAGGCCCTTTGCAGATGGGCTTAGAATCCAAGTCTTTGCACTGGGGAAGGGGTTGGAAGTCAGGAGCAGTGCGGACACAGACAGAGAACCCACATTCTAGGGATGGAAACTCCTGGGCTTCCTCCTTGCTCACAGATGGTGTCTCCTCTGAATCCTGGTACAGACCTCATATCAGGCTACTGAATTGTTAAACAAGGGGAAAGATGGAGAGAAGCTGCCAGGGAATCCTTTAACTCTTGTCATTAGTTCAGGTTAAGTAAGAAGGAGCACGACACCTGCCCCCCTGCAGCCAACTCCAGGAACTGGTTTCCTCCAACCCAGGGAGGCCCATGTGGAAGGTTTCCCTCCATCTGGCTTCTGATGTCTCTGGAAGCGCAGGGACCTCAGCAGGGACTGGATGCCAACTTTCACCTTTTAAGGACCAATCAGACTCTTGGGACAGAGCTGGAGTTTCCTGCTTGTGCATCCTCCCTGGGGCTGGTACTCCTCTGGAGGCAGAGGTGGCACAAGGATAGAGGGTCCAGGGTAGCAGCTGGGTCCATGATCTTTGAGAAGGTTGATAAGGGGCCTAGGGGTGCCAGCTGCTCAGTTTGGCCTTGTGGGTTGGACTAGTGACCAGTGCAAGGGATGTGATCCCCAGTATCAGGTGACAGGTGGCTGCCACCACTCCTGCCCACTGCTCTAGTCTCTGCAGTGTCTCCACCAGCCTTTGCTTCAGGACTGCTCTTCAGGAGAAGCGATGGAGGACCCAGTTTGAGGCCGTTAGTCACAATGCTGCTCAACTCAGCAGTGACTCAGGTGTTGTCAGGGGCCAGCTCTGTGAGCTAACCAGGGATGAGCCCACAGCAGCCTGAGGCTTCCTTGGGGTTTGCGTCACATGTTTCTCCACCCTGAGGCTCCTGGGAAGGGAGGCAGCCTGGTGTGCTTAAGAGCATAAGGGGAGCCTGGCTCAGAGAGGATGACAGACACAGAATCCTGGATCCAGTCGGCCCTTGCATCCCTCAGCCTCATCTGCCAACAGTGGCTTTGCACAAAAGAACCCCTGGAACACTGGAGTCCAGGCCATGGTCCCCAAGCCACCTCCATCCCTGTGCTTGGGATTCCAGAATCATCTCCAGGCCACAGTGATGGACACTGTCTTCAGCATTTGGCCTCATCATTTGGAGACTGGGGCTTCTTGATCTAATGGGGCATGTGAGGTTCCTGAGGGTCCTCTAAAGAGGTGATGAACAGCAGAGGCAGATACAGATTTACTACGAAGAATTGGCTGGAAATCTGTGCCCACGAGCTGGGGCCCAGGAAGGCCTGTGGCGTGCATTCCTTGAGGCCTGAAGGCCTGCACCCTTGGGAGGGCAAGTGAGTCCCGCCCAAGGGCAGGAGGTGTGATGAGCTGTCAAGAGGGCAGAAGCACTGGGCTCCAATTTGTGCTAGTCTGGCCTCTAAGGTCAGGTGATGTCCATCTGCTTTATGGTGCCCAGTACAAATGCTGATGTCATCCATAAACACATTCATTGATGCACCAAAAAGGAGGTGTAAGGAGAAACCTGGGCACTCTCATGCTCATCCAGTCAAATTGGCACTGAAGAGCCGGGCGTGGTGGCACACACCTTTAATCCCAGCACTCGGGAGGCTGAGGTAGGAGGAGCGTTGTGAATTTAAGGCTGGCTTGGGCTACAACGTGAGTGCAAGGCCGACCTGAACTACATAGTGTGACCCTGCCTCAAAAAACTGGGGCCAGGAGTTTGGCTCAGTGGCTTAAGCGCCTGCCTGGTAGGCGAGAGGTTGTGAGTTTGATCCCCAGTGCCACACACACACACACACAAAAAAAAAAATTGGCACTGAAATTAACCATTACACAGGGCTTGGGGGACTGCATGGTACCTCCTTGGACTTTACCCTCCTCCTCTGCACCCTCAGCCCCTCGTCTCTCTCCTCTCTTTGCTCAGTCGTAGGAAATAAGCTCATGATTTTCTCCAGGATTCGCAGAAAAAAAGAAAAATAAGACAAGCAAGGAGAAAAAAAATCCAGAAAATATTCCTTTTAAAATAATTCTTTAAAAAGTAAAAACAGTTGAAATCATTCTCACAAAATAAAATTGTTAACTGCTAATGTATCTGTAGTCAGTTTTCCTTTAGACTCTATGTTGAGAGAAAATTTTGCGAAAGCTGACCCAGAAGAAGTGAATGCAGGCATCTGAAAAAATGAGGATGTGAATGATTGTGATGAAGTGATTGTGCCCAGGGCACTTATTCTAGAAGACCCTGCTGCAAACCAATGACAATGAATCAGTCATGGTTTTGTTTTAAAATTAAAATGGAAGAGAAATTTTCCCTGAGAACATAATTTTGGTCAAATGAAAACCAAATCAATTAGCAACCGTTTCATTTCAAGGCTAGACGATTGCCCCAGGATGAATTACTGGATGAAGAGTTTGCTCTGGAAAATACTCTCTTGTTGACTGTTACTCAACAAGGGAAGGATTGTGATAGATCACTTGTATTCAGATGTCACTGGGGTCAACACACACACACACACACATGCGTGTGTACACAAAACAGTGTGAATCAACATACATGTATATAACTGTATGCATGAACACACACATAAGTGTGCACATGAACACAGCCATGTGCACAACCACAATGTGTGTACACAGACATGTGCAGGAACACATGTATGCACACAGATATGTGCCATGCACATACAGGCATGTGCACCAGCACACATGCACATGTGCTCACAGATGTGTGCACAAGCACACGCACACAGGTGCATACACACCCTCTCTGGGAGCCAGCTAAGCCATGGTCTTCCCTGAACTGTGTGTCCATTGTGCAGAGCCCGAGTTGGGCCTTTGCTGCTCTGTGACCCAAGTCCTTCTCTGGGTTTGAGCAGGGTTGCCACATCCTTGTTGATGTTCCCTAACTTTCCCTTGCATGAACCTGGAAAGCCATTTCCCCTAGGAATTTTGTCTATTTCATCTATAATCACAATTGCTTCAGCACAAGGTCATCCACAACACCCACGAGATGCCCAGAGCTGAGCCAGAAACTGCTTACCAAGGCATCTGCCAGCACCCATCCTTATGGCACCTCTCACCAGGTGCAGCTGCAGAACCCAGGGGGACTCTGGCCCTCTCAGCATCCCCTATAGCTGCTCAGGGACCTCAGCCTCTATCCATCAGTGCTCTGCATTGTGGACTCAGCTGCCCAGAAGGTCACCTGCCCAGGAGGATTTCAAGAAGCTCCCAAAGACATGACATGCTAGAATGAGGTAAGACTCTCCAGACCCGCTCTGCCTGGGGCTGCTTCCCTGCTGGGGTGGGGGTAAAAACCAGCCCCTCTGGCCACTTGGTTCTATTGGACTCAGGTGTTCAAGCCTGGGCAGGGGACCTGATCCCAGGCTGTGGCCCTCGGGCACAGGCCGCTACTCTTAGTACAGCTGGGAGAGGGTGTGTTTGTGTGTCCCTCTGAGTGTGGACTTCCTGGAAATCTGAAACCCACTCTCCATCAGCTTCCAGCAGAGCTAGGGGGCCCTGCCAGCACAGGAGGATGTGGCACCTTCCTCTTCCCCTCTGCGTGTACCACTTGAGCCAGTATGGGGCCCGGGTTGGGGTATGGCAGCTAGGGGACCTCTCATCAGTGGTGGAGACTGAGTTCCACTCACACTATGGGGACTGGCCTCGAGTTCCAGAGCAGCATCCGTCCCCCACCACGGAGGCAGTGCCCTTTATCCACTTGTTCCTTGATGACTTGAGTCAGCTACATTTGAGGGTGAGGCAGACTCAGGTCTTTCTGCTTCGCTGCTGGGTCTCTGGCCTATGTGATCCTGGGTCCTAGGATCCAAGGCCCTGTCCTGGACTGGCAGATGGGGCCTCATGGCCTCCTACAAACAGTGCCTGGCCTCCCTGCCCTGGCCGACAAGTAATGATTAACATGGGCAGCTCTGATCTCTTTGTTTCTCCTGGGCTGAGGCTGGGGGTGGCCGGGCACAGCCTCCTCCCTCTTGTCCCCACCACAGGCCTGAATGCCTGTCTTATCTCTCCTGGCCTCTCTGGTTTCAGCCTATTTGTTCTGACATTAGGTGGTCTGTCTCCTGGTCCTGGCAGCTCAATCCACCCCAGACAGTCTCTTTGAGGCTCTGGGCCCCCTTGGGTAGGTGCAGAAGGGCATGGCCCAGATGGGCTTCTCACCTTCCCAGAGTCCAGATTCCAGAGCTAAAGTGCTGCAGGGCTCCCTGCTCCTGTGTCTCTATCTCCTTGTTTTGCTTCTTATTTTAGGGATGCAGTTTCCTGGAACAGGGAAGCCAAGCAAACCTCCACCCATGGCCCATGGCAGTTCACAAAGTGGCTGAGGGCAGGTGGAGATAAAACCTCACTATTTCCCAGGAAGAATATGACTCAGGACACTCTCAGTGGCCACAAGCTACCCCCTCCAGCCATGGGCACCTGCCTGATACAGGGATGGAACTGGCTATGTTGATGCAGTTGCAACTTGGAGTGCTAACTAGACTATTTTTTGGCAAGGAAGTTTCTGGAAGGCTCCCCCATATTTTGGGGGGGGCCTCAGTTTCTTGCTGGTTGGCCCATGTGGTTCTCAGGTCTGGACCCAGTGACTGAGATTGCTGGGTTGTCAAGGGACCCAGGCCCTTCCTTTCCAGGTCTGAGGCCTGCAGGCTGGACTGTCGGGCCTATGATGTGCCCTGGGCCTTTGGCCTGCGTCCTGGCTCAGCTCTCCACCTCCTGCCACCTGGAAGCCACCCTTCCCAGGGTCAACTCCAAATCCAGCCTAGCCCAGGCTCAATACAACAGCCAGAAGCAGAAGTGGTAGAACCACAGCAGGTCTCACGGGAAGTCTGATTAGATTCTTCATGCAGCTGGAAACGTAAATATTGATGGAAGTCGGAAGACTGAGTGATCGCTGGTGAGATATGATGTCACCTCAAACACCTGTTCTGGACCGAGCCCTGAGGACATGTGATCCAAGTACACACTGGCACTGAGGTGTGCAGCTGATAGGTGTAATCTCCACAGAGCTCCTGGGGGCCAAGTGACATGGAGCAGAGCCTGTGGCGAGGCAATGTGTTTGCGGAGCTGGCAGCTCTGGCTGCTGGGTCCTGGCCTGGGGACTCACCAGGCCCAGCCCTCCTGGCCTGGCCGGCAGATGCCCAACCAAACAGTGACTGTTCTCTGGCCCGGAACTTATCTCCAGTCAATAGAAGCACTGGGCAGCATGGAGGCTGTTGACCGGGGCCAGCAGACAAGGGCTGCTTTCAGACATACTGGTGGTTTCCAATGAGCTCAGCTGCTCCACAGCTGGGGCCAGGGACAGACTCGCACCCCGCCCCAGGCCTGTTTTCCCCACCAGTAAACAAGAGGCCAAGGGCAGGGCACCGGGTGCCCAGGGAGCGAACTAGCAGCCCCACTGCCTACCCTAGATGGCTGAGGCTGCAGGCACTGCAGGGAGAGCCCTCAGGACCAAGGAGCTTCCTGCAGGTGGATGCTGGCCTCTTCCTTCACCACAGCACTGTCCAGGGCACGGTGACTGACACTTGACCCTGGGGACAGCCTTTCCCAAATTCATGTTTGATAGTCAAAAAAGTTGGGAATCTTCAGAGTGAGCAAGAGTTGAGGGGAGCCCAGAGCCTGGGTTCAGGTATTTCTGGACCTCTGAGAGTAGTAGTGAAACCCTGTGCCATCCAAAACAAGCCTACGGTGGGGGATGTCTGCTTTACTTTGACGAGTCCCAGGAGAAGGCACATGGGGGCAGGGTGCCCTCACCACAGTGACCCTGGGGTACACAGTTCAGAGGTCTCTTTACTGCATGACTCTGGCCTGTAGAACCCCCAGTTTTCACCCCCACCATAAACCTGTGAGGCAGTTCAGCAGGTGGCAGGGGCCTCCCCAGACCCTCTGTCTTGAAAACCTTCTTCTACATGCAACATCAACCTCCAGTTGATGTCCACCCAAAATCTCAGTATGTCACCTTATTTGGAAATAATGTCTTTGCAGATGTAATTAGTTAAAGACTTGAGATGAGATCATTCCAGATTTAGGGTCAGCCCTCAATCAAATGACAGGTCTCCATATCAGAAGAGGAGACAGAGTGAGGGAGGCCAAGTAAAGGCACAGACAGACATGGACAATGTGTCCATAGGGTAAGAGACATCACCCTAGACTGACCCCAATCCTAGTGCTAATCCCAGCCCTCTAGACTGAATGCTCGCTTCTGTAAGCCCCCAGGCTGTGGTCTATGTGAGTCAACTTTTCCATCATTGGGAAAAAATACCTGAGGATAACAACTCAAAGGAGGACAGACTTATTTTGGCTCATGGTTTCAGAGAGTTCAGTCCATGGATGCCTGTTTCCATTGCTGTGGGCCTGTAGAGAGGCAGGAACATCATACCAGAAAACTGGAATGGAAGAAAGCTACTTACTTTCTGGCAACCAGGAATCATAGATGATAGAGAGCCAGAGAGGAAGAGGTCAGATAGAGTCCACGAAGGCACACCCATGACTCACTTTTGTCTCCATCGTCTCCCAATGACACCACTGAGTTATGATCTTATTCATGGATTAATCCACCTGATGAAGTTGATCCTGTACTTAAAAAACCCATCAGCACCCAAGTCTTTGTCACAATGTGCCTTCTGGGAGATATTTTAGAGGAGAATCATAATACGGTTCTTAGGGTAGAGGCCCTAGCAATCTTACACCAGTCCCCAGCATTTCTGAACTCCTGTGTCTCAGACACCCCTGGGGACATTGTTCTTTTCTTTTGACATCCCCCACTGAGTCCCACCTTGAGCCAGGCACACAGCCATGGTGCCTACTTTCCACTTGGGGGACTTGCTTGCCAGACACCAGAGTTGTTATCTCCAAGTTCACCTATAGCCACCCAGGCAGCACCTTGCACCCTCCTGTGTATGTCCACCTCTTGCTACTGCTCAGCTTCGGGGAAAGCTGACTCTGATACAGACCACCCTCACTCAGCCTCTTTCTGGGCAGCCCAAATGCCAGGCCATGTCACCTTCCTGTCCAGGTTCAGCCAGAGACCAGTGGACACCAGCACTCCAAACACTGTGAGGTGTACACCTGGAGCTCCTTGGTGAACCCTAACTGTCCCGCAGGGGGATTTACTCATCCCTGCATGCCCACTTCCCATATTGGATCACAGCCACATCTCCATGTCGGCCCCACTTCAGATCCAGCTGCCGCCCTGTTGGGAGGACACCATGGGGTAGTCAGATTTGGGCCTTAGGGCAAGGGAAACTGTCGAGCAAGGAAAGCATAAACATGGTTCCTCTTATGTGACCTGGGGCTAGGCTGAGGCAGGGAAGGCTTGGCTGGCAAGGGCAGCACACAGCAAGTCCTGGAGCACCTGCCAAATCTCAGCAGCACCTGG
The DNA here is from genome assembly GCA_004363535.1 of Dasyprocta punctata. Lineage (NCBI taxonomy): Eukaryota > Metazoa > Chordata > Mammalia > Rodentia > Dasyproctidae > Dasyprocta > Dasyprocta punctata. The sequence continues at coordinate 72,078 of RJWM01004116.1, forward strand.
ATGAACCACACACATCAGAAGGGAGCCCCTGCCCTCAAGACACAGAGTGCGAGGGCAGAAGCCCTGAGGGGTCACATACAGACTGTACTTGAGAGAGGGCATGCTGCTGAAAGTTAAGTTTCTCTCCAGAACCTCCTGGCTCAGAGAGAAGATGAGGCTCAGATTTTGAAGGTCAGAGTGTGGCATGTACTCAGAAGCTGTGATAAGGATGCGTCTCCCTCACACCCTGCATCCCTCTTCTATGTGGAAGAAACCAAAGCTGGGTGACAGGGAGGGTTCACCCAGAGCCATGCAAGGTGACACAGTCATGTGGCTGCCCCACCCCCATGCTCAGGCCATGCCCTGAAGATGCTCAGTGCTCTGCTCTGGCCCCGCCCACATACCCTGCCCTCTGCATCAGCACATGCAGGAGACCAGCTGCAGGGCAGAGGCCAAGATCCTCAGGGTGTCCAGGCCTGCAGACTGCTCAGGCAAGGTTGCTGCCCAGACAGTGAGGGACATGACTCTGGCCAGGCTCGGCATCTGCACACCCTGGGGCTACTCCGGCAGCCTGGTCATGGCAAATTGGACTGGTCTGTCCCTTGGCCCTTGCCTAAGGACAGTAGTGCCCCACTCCCAGCACCCTCCACCAAAGGGTGCGACCTTCCTTGCAGTTGTCCAGCTGGGTGCCAGAAAGCATGGAATGCTGGGATTGCGGGTCCATAACACCTGCCAGCACCAGCTGCCAGCCTGTGCCTAATTACTTAATTTGCACTAATTCTCATGCCATTAATACTTGAAGCTTAAAATAATGTTGCCTAGAAAACGAACTTGTCTAGGACACTATTTTCATCACTTTTTGAGAAAAAAGGGAGAGTCACATTGTCTGTGTTTCCAGCTGTTTTCCATTTCTTCATTTGCATTTGCCTGTGTTTGGTGCTAAATTGGAGACAGGCTTTATGGGAGAACTTCGAGGGGACATCTATCAGCCTCTCAGCCATCGCTCTTCCAGCAAGAGTCCCAGGCCAAGGAGCATCTGTCCCTGAGAGGTATGAGGAGGTCCCACCCTGTGAAATGATGCTGGCTCCACTCCTCAGCCTAGTGGTGGCCCCAAGGTAGGGCACAAGGCAGCAACCCCAGAATGATCCCTCTCTTGAATTCCCTCTCCTAGGCCACTCACACCTGCTTCTTGAGGTCCCCAAATCTTTGTGGCTCTGCTGTTTGGGGGAACCCAGTCTAAGCCAGCCTCTTTGCCTATGGTGCACACAGGCGGACATGGGGCAAGACCATCATGGACCTCAGTGTACTCTTGGAGAGGGAGACAGCCTGGGCAGGGGGCCTGCAGACAGAGGCCTGGTGTCCAGAGCCCCAGGACCTGAACAGTGCCCAACACATGCCCAGGACCCCGGGTCAGGTCATCAGAGCCCAGCTCTGTCCACCAGCTAGCCCAGAAGGCTGATGCCTGTCTCATGGCAGATTAAGGGACCCACAGATCTGCCGTTGTTGGTTCCTTTAGTGGCATTTAAGAGAAAACTCAACTCAAACTGCCTCAGGTGATAAAGGGACTTATGCAGACTTGGGCTGGGGAAGTTGGGAGCTACAGCAGGCTTTAGGGTAAAGTGGGTTTTCTATTGAGCGATGCCATCAGGACTGGCTTCCAAGGCCTTCTGCTGTACTTGTCTCAGGTCAGTGTCCCCATGGGGAAAAGACCATTGAAGGCAGCAGGTGCTTCCCACCTGCCTGGAACACATGCCTGGGCTCTTTGCAGAAACCCTTCGCTGCTTTGCCATCTCATTGACTGAGCCCAGGGCACATGCCCACAGATGAACCAATCCCTGTAGCCAGTAGGCAGGGCTATATGACTAGCTCAGACCCTAATCCCAGTTTTCCACCTGCTGGTTGCCCCCCTCTTCCCAGGTCATGGGGACTGGGGCAGTCAGGCAGCCCACTTCCCTGATTGCTTTGCATGGGGTATTCTCACCCTTTCCTTAGAGATTCCTGTCCCTCCCTTCCCCGGGAGCATCTGCCAGAGCCCTGGTGTGGCCCAGCTGGAAGGAAAGGACAGCAGAGGTCACAGCAGGTTAATGGTAACCCTTCTGCCCCATGTCAGCCCTGTCTGCACATTTTTGACCAGTGTTTCGGGTGCAGTGGAGGCCTGGGACCCTTGGAGTGCAAGGGTAGTGAGAGGTGGTGTCTCCACTGAGGGTGAGCCTGCCCAGTCTGATGTGGTAGAGTCCAGTGTGCTGTCTCCTGGCTTTGTGACATGTTTCGAGGTCAGCTTTCTGCAGAGGTGTGCCTGAGTCCTTGTCCTCTTGCTACAGGCCTGTGTGTGTGCATGATATTCATGCGTGCACACGTGCGTGTCTGGTAGGAACGACCTTGTGCGCACACTGAGGGGATTAGCTGGTGTATGTGCCCTTGTGGACTTGAGATGCTGTGGGTGGTGGGCACCTGTGCAAGACATGTGGGTGTGTGTGCATCCGTGTGCATGTGTGCGAACAGGGCTGGGGCTCGGGGAGTGGAGTGAGGATTTTCCCGGAGGCCGGTGCTTGATAAACTGCCAAGCTGTCTTCATTGTCATGTCAACCAAATATTTTCAGCCTCCTTGCCCAGGAGCCTCTGGATTGCGCTGTCTCCTCCCCGCTCGAAAACCCCAGGCCAGACTTCCAAACCGCTAGGCAGATTCTGAGGCCCTTTTTTTAACTACCAAATGAAAAAAAAAAAAATAAGCAAACACAAATCTGCTGATCGTGGCCGCCTCCTTTTCTGGAGAGTTTAATTTCTGAGCTTTGATCTGATACCAGGACCCGGAGGACTTGTTATTTCTAAATAATGAGCTGAATGTTTGTGCTCTGAGCCTGAACTTTTTCTGGTTTGGGGAAAAATATGACTTTCCATAGACACTCTTTGATGCGGCCAGTGGCGTGGGGATGAAAGGCCTCTCAGAGGGCAGTGGTGTTGGGAGGGGCAGCCAGGGCCCTGTGATGCCAGCGCTGGGGACAATGCTTTCTCCAGGGGCCCGCCCACTGGCCCTGCCCTTGGGAGGAGCAGACCCAGATCCTCTTATGGGGTCCTCACTCCGGGGCCTGAGACCAGCCCACCTGTAGCTCCGCCACCGCCGACATCCTGGCCTCTACCTCAGCAACCACAATGGATCAGAGGCCCAAGGAAGGACAGATATTGGAGCCCACTGTCGTGGAACAGGGCCCCAGGACGGCTGTCTCATCTTGACTGGGATCTGTGCTGTAAGGATGCGGGGCGGAGATTAACAGGAGCAAACAGGACAGATCCGAAGATGTGCAGCGGCACCTGTGGAGCATTAGAGTAAGGCGCCCCCTGCTGGCTGATGTTGGCCCACAGGTGCGACTGGAGTCAAGCTGAGGGTGTAAAGAGTTCCTCAAGCCCGATCTCTGCTGCTTCTCTGGATGGTGGCTCCTGCTGGGGCCCAGTGTGCTCGGTTTCCTTCAGCCTGTCCAGTGTCTTCCTGTAGAGTCTACTCACATTCCTGCCTTTTCCCTGCGGAAGTGGTCAAGGTGCAGGGTGATCCCCGTGCTATGCCCGCCCCCAGCCCCAGCAGTGACTTGGTTCCTGGCAGTGGCTGATTTTACCAGGTAGCATTTCCCGGAGAAGCTGCTGGAAACGCCTCAGCAGACATTGTCACTAGAGGTCAAGAGGCAACATCGTCAGTCATCCGCTTCGATAATTAGCCTGGAAAAAAAACCCAAACAAACAAAACACTGGCTGTTCCTCAGAGTTTCTGCTCTGGACCTTGACCCCTGCATCTGCTGGCAGACGGTGGTCAGGCTGGGGAGGCTCTGTCCCTCGGCTTGGGTGTACGAGAGCCGCATCCTGCTGTCCCCTAGTTGCCCAAATCCACATGGAGCTGGGCCTAAGGGTGCCTGGCTCTGAAACCTATACCTGCAGCAGCTGCCTTGCTCCTCTAGTTTCTGCTCCAAGTGTCTCAGGCAGGACCCATGGGGACTGGAACTTGAGTCATTGGTCCCTGGCCAGTGTGGGTTTAGGACATGTTTTTAAAAATTAAATTATCACTTGGTAATATAATCGCATGGCTCAAATAGAAATAGCAAGGTTCCCAGTGAAACAAGTAATGAAATCTAAATATCACATGGGCCCTCAAGAGTGCTGTGTGTTGGCAGTGGGGCACTGAATCTGCACTTGGGTGAGATATTAGTGGTGGTAGTGGGGCAGATGCGCGTGACTTGGAACTCCGTAGTGTCTTCGTGTTGCTATGAAACCTAAAAGTAAAGCCACATTGGACTTTCTGGGCCCCTCAAGCTGGTCAGTTTGTGCTTGGCACTAACACAGAGTGACTTTGGCTTCAGCAGGTAATGGCTGTAGAGACAAAGCTGGATGGTGATTGGAACGACCCTGGGGAGGACTCACTTGCTTGGGCCCAGGGGTAGTGTAGAAGCTGGGAAGGATGGACAGACTCTGGGGATGCCTTTGAGGGTGGAACACACAGGATTCTGATGGGTTGTGTGGGGGACGGGAGGAAGGTAGGGACCAGGCGAAGCCCAGTTTTCTGGACGGGCAGGAAGATGTGGCTGCATGAACCAAATGGCATTGGCAAGTATGGGGACCTGAGTTGTGAAAATCAAAAGATGAAGAGGTCAGATCTCTTGAATTCAAGTCTAGAGTTGAAGGGAGGAAGGGGCTGTTCTTGAGAGCAGCCAGGAGGCAGCTTTGGATATTTCCTGGGGACTCACAGGAAGAGAAACAGGCCCTGACCTCCACTTTCTCAGGTTCTGCAGATTTCTGCTTAGATTCTAAGTGGGCTCTGCAGCCTCCCTGCACCCATCCTGCTCTGTGCACAAGCAAGAAGATGCCTGAACCCAAGATCACATGGTCTGTTCTGTCTGAGACCAAGACCAGACGGTCTGTTCTGCCTCTTGGACCTGTCCCTTGGCCTAGGAACCACCCTGGGCTGAGGTCTTTGTCATCCTTTCCCCAGGGCAGTGCTGAAGCTCCTCTGTTTTCTGCCAGTGCCCATCACACCCTTGCAGCTGCTCCACTGGATGCAAAGGACTGACACCCTTGCATGCTCCTCTGTGAGCCTTTATGTCACAAACTCTCTGATGCGTTTGGGGAGCTGTTTTCTGCAACCTGGGTGATTGAGACCGATGACAGATCTTCATTCTTTTTAAAAGCTGCATTTCATTTTGTGAATCTATCTTGATTTATGTAGCAATCTCTTTTGGACTTTTCAGTCATTATAATAATGTTACAGGAAATGATCTTCCAGATAGGCTATTTCACTTGTGTGCAACAGTACCTGTCGGGATGATAACACTGTTGGGCCAAAGGGAATATATGTTTATATTTTTTATTGATATTACCAATTCCCTGACCATAAAAGTTGTACCAACTAACTCTCATAGCCTATGTGTGACAGTGCCTGCTTTCCTGCAAGTTTGCCCATGGCAAATGCTGTCTGGCATTTTGCTCTTCGCCAATCTGCTTAATCAGTGGGGTCTCTGTTAAATTTTGGTTTGTGTCTTACCTACTTTCTCTTTGCATGGACAAAATACCTGGAACCCAAAAGTTAAAGGGGGAGAGGTTTATTTTGATTCACAGTTTGTAGAGGTTTCAGTCCATAGTTGGCTGAAACCTCTAAAAAAAACAAACAAACAAACAAAAAAAACGGGGTAGCATGGCAGAGCAGAAACAGTCCACGGCAAGGCAGGCAGGAAGCAGAGAGAGATCAAGAGTTTCACCTTCCAGCATCACCTGAGCTATAAATCCATCAGTGGACTAACCCAGTACCACACACAATGATCTAGTACTACACACACATGATTCAGTCATTTCCCCAAAGCTCCACTTACAAGTGCATGAGGCTTTGAGGGGACATACAGATATAACTCCAACAGCTTGCATCTCTCTCCTTTGAAGTACAGTTGAGCACCTCTCCACCTACTACCTTCATTCTTTCCCATGTTTTCATTAGGCTGCTGGTTTCTCTCCTGTTGCATTCGAGTAGCTCTTTGTGTCTGAGAAACAACCTCTTTGTTACAGAGCTGCCGCTACCCTTTCTCAGCTGGCCACTGTCTTTCAACATTGGCTGGTGGAATCTTACTGTCTTCTTTGCCATTATTTTGCATGTTTATTGCTGTACTCATTCCTACGTACTTGTTCTCATGGCTGTTGACACAGGCCATCTAACCTAGCTGTGTCTGGTGGCAGGTTGAGGACTGTTGCAGGTCCTGAGGAATGTCAGTCATCAGAGCACCTACATAGCACCAACATAGCACTGCTGAATCATCTTTGCTATTAAATTGTTCAAAATCTACTGAATAAGATAGAGGGACACAAAAATATACATTGCAGGTTGACTGGGGGATGACACTAGGGAGCAGTAAGGGCCAGGTTAATCATGGGTGCAATGAGCTTTGTCTCTGTGTACCCCAGGGTCAACTAATCCAAAAAGAGTCCCTCTTCAATGCAAACACCAGCAAGTATGTGAACAAGCAATTTCCAAGGGAAGAAAGAAAACATAGTAAACATGTAAGAAAAAATACCCTTCCTTTAGTGCTTTAAACCCATGATACTATTTTATCCAGCAAAGTGGCAAAGATTTCTTTCAGTGGTGAGGTATAGAAGCAGTTGCAAGAAGCCCACTGCATATCAGGCGTTGGTGTCTGCATGCGTGTCTGGGGACAGTCAGCAAAGCACACCTGCAGGACTGTGACTGGGTGCAGCCCCAGCCCAGAACCCCTTGTGTGCTGCAGGAGCTCTCACGAACCCGAGTGGGGATTTAACACAGCAGCAAGCAGGAAGTCAGAATTCAAGAATAGGGGATCAGTTAAATAAGTTATGAGCGCTCACGCAATGGAGCTCCAGGCGACTTTCCAAAACCGTTGTTTAGAATGTTTGATGACATTTATGACTTCATAAGATAAATATAAAATGACTGAGAAGACAAAACCGTGTTGGAAATGCCATGGATCAGATGCCACTCACTTAGGCACTGATCCGTGGCGGAGTCCTGAGCCTGTGCTGTGGGCCAGGCAGGCCCTGTGTTTAGCCTGAGTGTTGGATGGAGAAGTGAGTGGGCGTGGGAAGCTGTGTTCTCATGGGAAGAAGACGATGTCCAATAAGCAATAAATACGGAAGAATAATGGCCAGCTCACGGGAGGGAGCAGTGGGGCAGATGGAGCCAGTGTTTCCTCCAGGAGGTGTCTGAGGGTAGCTGAATCTGAAGCCACAGTGCGGAATGGGGGAGGGGGAGGGTTCACGCAGAGGGGACAGGATGTTGAGGCGCTGGGACCAAGGAGGTTGCTGTTCCCGTTACCTAGTGGCAGTGGCAGAGCCACAAGCCTGTGACTCAGACCTTTACCATCTCCCACTTCCCACGCCAGGACTCAGGACAGCTGGGCTGGGTTCGGGGTTAGATCTACTATCTCCGGGAGCTGCAGGGCTGGAGCTGCAGGACTGGGGCATTCTCTTCTCTCCCCTGGGATCTCAGGGCTCTTCCTGTTGCCTCTCCATGCTGGTTTGGGCTTCCTTGCAGCACAGCAGCCCCAGGACCTGGAAACCAGTGCCAGAGTCAGGGGGCAGTGGCTCTCCCCGCTGACTCTTGAGCTTCATGTCGTTTAGCACAGTCCTGGTCTGGGAATGATGGCCCCACCTCCCTGTAATTGTCCTGTGAGAAGAGGCCTCAGTGCGGTGACCACACCAGCTGTCTCAGGAAGCATGAACTGCCTCATAGGGTGGCTGTGCAGGCCATGACAAGGGCAGCATGAGGGACAGGTGTGGGGCCAGCAGGGCCAGGGATACAGGACCCCAAAGGCCAGGTCAGGCCAGAACAGCAGGTGTTCTGTGAGCTTCAGTGAGGGGGGCTCCGGCTGCTGCCTGGGAACACAGGCGGTGGGGAGGCCAGCGTGGGCAGGCCATAGGGCCACTGAGCCCAGAGAGGAGAAGGTCCTCTGCCCCAGAGTCCTCCTCGACCACACCTGCTGCCCTCCCTTGACAGGAACCACAGATTCGCTCACGTTCCTGGCCAGAACCTCAGGCCTCTCACACAACACACCCACCAGGTCACCGGGAATATATTCAGCAAAACAATACCCACATGTAATTCAAGCAAAGACAAACACCCCATGTAAAGCCCGGGGCACACAGATAAAAGGGAGAGAATTCCTGAGGCCCTGTGTTGGCCAATTGGCCAGGCTGCCACACAGTTGCTGTATGTTGGGAAATTACCTAATACCATTACAGCTTGTTACTGATTAATTTTGTTTGATGTGGGAGGCTGCAAGGATTTTAATAAGGGCTACTTATTGTAATTGTAGAGTGACTGAATCTTCTAGGATCCTGAAATGCATTTCAGGACATTAGGAAAGAAAAAAAAAAAAAAGACACATAGCCAGTCTGCCCAGCACTGCTGATGAAATCAGACACGAGCCCTGTGTCAGGAAAACCTTGGGCTCCTGTGAGCTAATGACATGAAATTAGGGAGCCATTAGGACTGTTGGTGGGCCCGGCTGTTTGCTCATAAATCCCCTGCCTGGCGATCTTTTCACCTCCTGCCAAAAGGCGGAGGTTTTATCCTGTATATTCAAACAGGCTGGAGAGAAGAAAATAAACACAGAGAAAATTGTGAGATCTCCAACTCCCGAGGAGACCCCTGGCCCCTGCTGTCTGGGTTAATCTGTATCCTTTCAAAAAGAGTCATGATAACAGTTGAGGTGGTCACAGGGCCACTGGGCTGAGGTTGGCACATGGAACCTTATCCGGTTTTGTATGCACAGAGCAGATCCCTGCCCTGGAGCAAGCTTTGTTCTGGGCCAGGACTACGTCTGTAGGTCTCTGAGGACCTGACCATCAGTGCCCGCTAACTACTGGGCAAGGCAGCAGTAGGCTAGATAGATGTCCACTCAGTGCCCACAGGATCCAGGAAAATGGGTTCAAGGATGGAGGCCACCCCCACAAGCTCACCTCTATGCTCCAATTTCCTTGAGTGCTCTTCTGATTCTCCACTGTAATATTTTATTGATTTCCCCATTAATTAGTGAATTCAATAAAATCTTTATATGCTGGTCAGTTTCACCTTTAAAAAGTAACCCTGGTCCTTTGAGGTGGAGGCTGGGGCTCAGGAGTGGGAGGGGAGCTGAGCCTGGGGGCTCCAAGGAGAGACAAATAGAGATGGACCAGGAGGGACTTGGAAGTGCGGCAGGTGCTGCCCTTCCTGCGCTGTCTAGATATGCCACCCACGTGGTGGCGTCTCCCAGACAGCCCTGCTGCCCACCTGCTGGCCCATGCAGACACAACTGCCCCCTGGGCTTCTGGTAAACTCATTCTTACGATAGTCCGAGTGGCTGAGAATGGTTTTTCATGGCGTTTTTCAAACATTTCTGTGCACACAGCTTTAAATTCCGAGGACACTAAATGTGTGGCCCACGGATAAGACCTCAAATAGCCTCTCTCAGGTTCAAAATGTCTTCAACATTTCTGTTTTTTGAAAAGGATTTCATGGTGATTTTTGCATTCCATGCCAGGGGACATCTGTGTTTTAGTACAAAACAATGTGTAATGGCTTCCCACGGAGGGAGTGGACAGCCCAGGAGACAGATTAGGGTCAGTCTGCACCTCCAAACTCCGTGGCTCCCTTGCAGGATGCCCTGGAGCACATGACATTCAGCAGATAGGATGGGCTTCCTGGACCCTTCCGGGGTCCCCCACCTACCTCACCTTCCAGGCCATAGCCAGGAGTCCTGACCCTGGTCTCCTCCCCGGCCAGGAAGGGTGGGAATCCAGAGACCTCTCTGGGGTTCATGTTTGGCTTGCAGACCCTAAAAGGGTATCTGGGGATGGATAGAGTAAGGAGGAACAGGATAGCAAGGGAGCTGACCTTGGGTCTTCGTTCTGTGTCAACAAGTCTCAGGTCAGTTGCTTCTGCGTCCAGGAAGCTGCCCCCAGACCTACACTCGGAAAGCACAGCAAGGGGAGGGGGGAGGATGTCCAGCCCGAGATTTACTGGGGTGAGCATCCATCTGGCCTGGGGCGAGCACCTACTTGGCCGTGTTTGGGGCCTGAGAGACCATCAGGGGTTCAACAACTTCATGGCAGCTCTGGTGCTCATTGTCGTCGCTGTCAACCTCACCAGCTCTTCACCCAATGACCCAGACTCAGCCTGTGGGGTGTGGCCGTGGACCCCCGGGGTGGGCCCTGGGCGGAGCCATAGGCGTGGCCATGTGCAAATGGGCGTGGCCTCGGGACCGGTCAGATCCTAAGCAGGATCAGAATCTCCGGGCGGGGCCTGGAGTCCCTGGCTTGGGCCTAGTTGCAGCCCCGTGTCTGTGACACGGTCAGTCTCCTCTCTGGCGCTCTGCTGTCACCTGGCGGCGTCGCGCGGCAGAGCACCTCCGGGCCTCACCTGCGGAGAGCAGGTGCGCGCCAGCTGCGGGAGCGCGGCTGCGCTGCGCGGATCTGGGCGGAGAAGCTGGGACTCCAGGCCCAAGGGCTTTGGCTTCCGTGCCCAGGCAGGGTCCTGACAGGCACATCGCCAACTGTGTGGGCCCGCGATCCACCGCCTCCTCGCTTCCCAGTTGAGGAAACTGAGGCCCTTAGTGCTGTGGCCGAGTAATCCTCTAGCTCACGCGGCGCGGTCAGCGGTGCTGTGCCCTGGGACTGCCACCCGCTCTCCGCGTCCCCCGAGAGGAAATCGAGGTCGATGCAGTGGGCGTCGCCCCGCGCCAGGCAGCGGGAGGACAAGGGCGTTGTGGTGGCGGTGCCAAGGCCTTGAGGTTACTCGGGCGGCAGCGCGCAGCTAAGCGGGGGAGCGAGAGAGGGTGGGGGCCGAGACGACTTCATTCTGGGATCGGCTGGGTTCCATGGAGGGTTCTGCGGGGAAGAGACAGGCGCGCGACCTTTAGGCCAGCGACCCGGGTGCGGGACAGGGGGGACAGGCGGCGAGAAGAGGCTTTGCGTGCACTACAGAGGCTGGGATCTGCTGCGGGAGTGGGTGCCAGGGTGGATTAAGGACAACTGCCAAGTTTCGGTCTGGAATCACCCACAGGTGTGATGGGAACAGGGCCAGGTGGCTGTTTAAAGGGCTCTGTTTTTGAGCCTTGTGTTACTTTGCGGGCCTTATCACAGGTACTTAGCACAATAACCCAGGGTGTTTCTCTCCTTATCTTGCTTCGTGGCACAATATGGCACAATAACCGGGGGAGTAAGGCACGATTGCCCCTATTTCAGGCATAAGGAAGCAGGCTCAGGGAGGTGACAGGGTCACAGTTTCCAAGCACCCGGGGCTGTGCTATGACTTCATCCCAGGTCAGAGTATGGGTGTGGGTGTGGGTGCCATTTCAAAGTTAAGATACATACAGTGTACATAAAAAAACACTATTAAATGTATATAATTTACCCTTTTTGGTATATTCACATGGTTACACAACCATCATCACTACCTAACTATAGAAGACTTTTTTTTTTCTGTCTAGGATACTTTTATCACCTTGGCAACCCATGTACCCATTAGCAGTCACCCTAAGCCCCAGCCCTTGGCAACCAAGATTTACTGTCTTGCCTGCTCTGCTGCTATGTTGTGCTGGTAAAATGGTGTTGTATGTGGCCTTCTGTCTGGCTTCTTTCGCCCAGAATAGTGTCTTCAAGCCTCATCCAGTTTGCAGCCTAACAGGGCTTCTCTCCTTTTTTAGGCTGTGTAGTATGCCACTGTGTGGACAAATCAGTTTGTTTTTCCATTCATTATTGACAGTCAGTTGTATGATTTCCACTTTTTGGCTACTATTTGTAATGCTGCTATAAACATTTGCTGACAAGTCCCTCTTTTCAGTTCTCTTAGGTATAATACACTTACGAGTGGAGCTGTTGGGTCATAAGGTAACTCTAGCTTTAAGAAGACACCTTTCAGAAGACACCAAACTGTTTTCAAAGGCAGTGGCACCATTTTATATCCCACCAGCAATCTGAGGTTCTCAATCTCTCCACTTCCTCACCAACTTTTGTTATTTTCCTTTTAAAAATAAAATTTTAGCCCTCCGGGAGCATGTGAGGTGGTATCTCATTGTGGCTTTGACTTGTATTTTCTGATGACTGTAGCCCTGAGCACCCTTTCTTGAACTTATGGCCACTTGTGTATGGTCTTTGAAAAACTGTCTAATCAAATCCTTTGCCTATTTTTAAAGTGAATTATTTATCTTTTATTGTTGAGTCCTCTGAGGTCTTGCTGTCTCTCTCCACCTGCTGGATGTGCGTGGGTACAGCACCCAGATTTTCCATTCTCCAAAGCTGAAAACAAATAGGCTACACTTCAGAGTGAAAAAGTGTCACATGCAGCCCCCCTGGGTGGGATGGGGGTTGGATTTCATATATGAGGATCCAGTGGACCCTGTGTCGTGGCCCACAGGGCTGTCTCCATGGGGTGCTGGGCTCGGTTGCTTTTCTGCCCCTCCTGAGTGGACACAGTTGTTCAGAGCCACAGCTGTGTCCTGTTCCTCCTGAGGGCCCACTGTGACTGAGACTGGCCAGGCAGGATGGCCAATGTGTTGAACAGGAACAGAAGATCCACGATGTCAGAACTGCTATTTGGAAGTGCAGTATCTGCACCGAGGAAGTCAAGATTCTGCTGTTTGGATAGATTGGTGTTCGGCACTTGATGCTTGGGTCCTGGCCAGTTGTACTCCTTGAAAATGCCAAAGCTCCCCTGGTTTCCGGCTGGTGCAGACCATTGCAGGAGGAGTCCTCAGGACCTGTGCTCCCTCCCACGGCAGCCCAGGTCGTCTTATGAGTGGATGCCCGCTGTAATCCCAGGTCTGCTGCAAAGGCCTCAAATTTGTCAGTAGGGATGTCCTGAGCAAGGCCTCAGTCTTCTAATCTGTGAATCGGGACACTTGCTTCTAGCCATATGGTGGACAAACTGCCTGGAATGCACTTCTGATATAAATTACCTGGGAGTCTCAGTGAGACACAGAAATTCCTTTCAAATGCAGAGCTCAGTACTGAGGGGCTGAGGAAAAGGCAGGAGGAGTCAGTTGGTCTCCTCAGATACACAGTGGAGCCAGGCCTGGGATTCACACCAGGTGGCCTGGAACCAAGAGGCCTGCAGAAAGCCTGGGCCCTCAGAAGCCTGTTTGACCTGTGAGGGAAGGTTTTCTGTTGAGAAATATAAGAAGGGGACTTCCTTCCTGGGGTGGATGGTAAGTGTACCTCACAAGGCTCAGCAGTACCCACTGAGAACCCTGGCACAGCAAGGATGCCCCTGAGAATCTGGGGACCCTGCAGAAGCCACCACAGAGTGCCCCCCTGAGGACATGTGCTTAGCACAGGCCCCATAAAGCTGCTGACTGCACAAAGACCCCTTGAAGAATTCTGTAGTGGCAAGGTTATGTCTTCAAGAAATTCCGATAAAAGAATTGTCAAAAGCCAGCACTAAGTGTTTTCAAAACAATCGAAAACGTGGAAAGAAGGTAGTTTTTAAAATGAGTGAAGGTAGGGGCAGGAATTTAGTTCAGTGGCACAAGTGCCTGCCTGGAAAACGCAAGGTTGTGAGTTTGATTCCTAGTAGCAAAATAAAACAAAAAACAAAATGAGTATAGGCCAATGTGTACTATGGAAAAAAACCCCCACCCCAACCCCTCCCGAAATGAACAATATCATCATTGAAGTTAAAACTATTTAGATGTGACTAAAGAGAGAATTGGTAACTGGAACATAGATCTGAATAAATTACCAAAGAATGAGGTAGATGATTGATAGATTAAAGTGCTATAATGATGTCTAATTGGAATTCCACAGGGAAAAGTAGGGAAAGGAGACATTTGAAGAGATAATAGCTGAGAAATTTCCCAGAACAAGCACAAGAATATTTATAGAAACCCCAAAAATCTAGACTCCTGCAAAATAAAACATGGAATGCCTGACATTCAATTAAAGATTACCACACATGTCCAGGAGCATTGGTGCACACCTTTCATCCCAGGACTGAAGGAGGCTGAGGCAGGAGGATCAAAAGCTTGGGTCCTATCTGGTCAACTGAGCAAGACAGTATCTTAAACTAATAAACTAAAAAGGGACAGGGATGCTGTTCAGTGACAGTGTCCCTGGCTTCAATTCCCAAGAAGACATGACCCAGGGTGAAGAGCATGGCTAACTGAATCCAGTTCAGAATTGACACGGATGTTGGAATTAGCAGTCAAAGACACAAAACATTTATTATAGCTGTGTTTTTTGGGCTCAGAAAAGTTAACTAGGCATAGAGAAGATACATGGGAAGTCCCAAGTTAAAATTTTCTCTCTCGCTGTTTTTTTTTTTTTTTTTTTTTTTTTTTTTTTGCTATGGGGGTTGAACCCAAGGCTTTTTCACTGAGCTACAACTCCAGCTCTTTTTATTTTTTAAATTTTGAGACAAGGTCTTGCAAAATTGTCCAGGCTGGGCTCGAACATGTTGTCCTTCTATCTCAGCCTCCCAGAGCCAGATTAATTGTTTCGAGGTGAAAAAGTGGCTAGAACGCCTGATGTGAGTGTAATTGTTATGACCCCAAGTCGGCAGTGGGTGGGAGCACAGGAAGAAATAATGGTTAAAAAGTGTCTGGGTCTGGGCCAGGGGTATAACTCAGTGGCATAAACGCCTGGCTGGCAAGCGTGAGGTCATGAGTTCAATCCCCAGGTCTGAGGTAACAGTGACAATAAACTCACAGATTAAAGAAACTCAATGAGCCCCAAGAAGCCTGGAAAAACCACGTCTGGTCACAAGGTCACTGACATGCTCAGAAACGGTGACAAAAGGGATCCGAGGAAAACATAGTTCACACAGAGTGCCGGTGAGGACAAGGCAGTGCGCTGTCGGCGTGGGAGCCCAAGGAGACTTCCTCAACCTGGCAGGGTGTGTCCTCCTGTTTTGAAAACCTGCAGCCAACAACAAACTCAGCAGGAACAAGGCGGGGCATGTACTCATAACTTTCCAAATGTACTGGAGGTTCTAGCTGGTGCAATAAAAGCAAGAAATAAATAAAGAGCATCCACAGTTGAGATGGAGACAAAAATAAGAAGTTCAGTAAAAATGATCAAACCACCACTCAGCAGTGAAAAGAAGCAGGCGCTGCGGTTGGACAGACCTGAGAGATTGTGCTGGGTTACAGAAGCTTCATCAAGGGCAGCAGAACACGCCAAGCTCTTCTTTGTCTTAGGGTTAATTAGGGTTGCATGCATCCATCCAGCCTTATTGTTGGTATCTAAAATTTGGGCATTTTACTCTCAGTAGATTTTCCTAAGGCGATTATGTATACAAAGACTGAACTCCACAGAACGCCATACATGCCAAGGTGTTTAAGGTGCACAGTAGGATTGCACAACTCACTTTGAAAGGCATCCCATTGGGTGGGTTCTCGAATAATCACCATACAGCAAAGGCAGCAAATATGACAACTGAGGACTCTGTGGGTCTTTAGTCTCTTTCATTTGATTTTTTTTTTTTGTGTGTGTGTGTGTTAATAAAATGTCAGAGGGAATGACCAGAAATGGTCAGGGTCAGATGGACCAGTGGATAGCAGATTCTAAGATGGTCACTGCGTGCCTGTAGGTCACAGGGGCAGAGGGAGGGAAGGAGGGAGGCGCCTTCAGGCTGGACCGAGAGGTGACCGCTAGCAGAAAGCACAACTTACCCATGTAAGTCAGGAAGAGGGAACTTGGTCCCAGAAGGAAGGCGTGAGTTGTGGGGACAAATGGGGAGCCAGGAAATGGTGAACATATGGGAAAATCTATCCAGGTATTCACTACTTAAAGCAATAAAAAGAACAAGGAGTAACAGAACTGGAGACACAGCTGGATCTGCCTCTGTCACGAAACTCACGTCTCCCTGGTGAACTTTAGCAGAAAATGCACTAACCGTGGGGGAAGGGGGGGCGGGGTGGAGCTTGGGCATGCACAGAGCTCCTTACTGCTGAGTGTCTGGCACCCCAGGTCCACACCCAACACCTGCCAATGCACTGCCAAGAACCAAAGATCACAACCCAACCTGGGAGCCCCGCAAGGGAACTGCAACACCACTCTGCCTGAGCACTGCGCCCAGGGTCCTGCCACATTGTCCTTGCAGAACCAGACCCCTTATCTCCTTCTTCTGGCACCGGGCTGCAGGCTCGTGTGTTCACAGAGTGGGCAGCTTGCTGTGCCCACACCAGCCATGCAGGTGATGTTTTGGTGTTGGCTCCTCCAGAGGCAGAAGCCAGACCGAGGGAGGCTGGGCAAGTGCGAGAGGACCATTCAGAGATTCTGCATCTGCCCTGCTACCATGCACCTGGCTGATTTTTTAGTCTTTCCTCTTCTTGGCTGAACTGTATTCAGGGAAGGCTGTATTTGTCTTTCTGAGTATTTCTTTGACTGCACCCACCTGGCTGCTATGATGCATCTTTATTATCTTCTAAACCAAGACATTGTATAATTTCTATTTTGGTTTCCTCCTTGAATCATGGACTGTTAGGTATGGATTGTTGAATTTTAGGCAGGTGGATCTTTCTTTCTTTCTTTTTTTCTTCCTTTCTCTTTCTTCTTTTTGTTTATTTTTTTTTTCTGATTTTTTTAGACAGTCACACTACGTCCAGGCTGGCCTTGAACTGGTGGCAATCCTTCATGTCCTGGGTTCGGGCATAGGAGTGTTGCCAGCACTGAGCCACCAGGTCCCCTGCATCCTATACCTTCCGTCTGCTGCTTGTGAGCTGATCAGAGAGGCAGGTGGAGCCTCAGCCCTGGTTTTCGTGGTCTCATCTGCTTTCTCCTTCTGACGGTTGTACTGCTTGTGTTTGGAAGCCGTGGACAGATTTAGCTTTCTGGCTCTGAAGTGTCCCACTCTAGCTCTGGGAAAGTTTTTGCTTTCTTGTCTGTGTCATGTGATGTCAGGTGGTGGTGCCAGCTTCTCATCTCCTTGGTTAGGGTTCTCATGGTATATTTGTCTACCTTTTTGCTTTTTAACCTATGTTTCTTTAAAGTTTAAATTGTATTTTGTGTGACCAGCATTTAGCATTTTTTGTTTTCTTTCTTTTTTCTTTCTTTCTTTTCCTTCCTTCCTTCCTTCCTTCCTTCCTTCCTTCCTTCCTTCCTTCCTTTCTTCTTTCTTTCTTTCTTTCTTTCTTTCTTTCTTTCTTTCTTTCTTTCTTTCTTCTTTTCTTCCTTTTTGTGGGTACTGAGAATCGAACTCAGGACCTTGCACTTGCCAGACAGGTGCTGCACTTCTGCGTTATATCCCTGGCATGGGAGTTTTGTTTTCTGAGTCCAGTTTGACAATCAGTTGTTTTCTTGGAGCTTCTCTGGTGAAAGGTTGTGTAAGTGACTTCTGATGTGCTACTTGTCCACAGGACAAGGTAAATAAGGGGCAACAAAGTAGCCCCAGTTGGCTACTCACAGTGGGGAGAAGGGACCACTGGAATCTCTCATTGTGAATACCAGGGCCCCTAGAAGGTGCTGTGATGAAGACAGGGGAAATGGGTGCTCTGCACACAGAAACTGTGGAATAGGAGGTCTTCCACCCAGCCTGGCAGGAGTGCATTCAGGGCAGGCTTCCTGGAGGAGGCAGACTTCACCATGCTGTCTCAGAGCAAGCTCAGAGTTCACTGAGGTGGGATGGGGAGATGCCCTTGGTTGCCGAGGGACTCACCCTTGTTCCCTAGCAGGCAGACGACCTGGAGGGCAGGCTGGACTCAGAGAGCTGGGCACATTCAAGGGCCACTTTCATTTACCACAGCCACAAGAATGTTTAAAAAGGAAGAATTATTTTTTTAAAAAAGTCAGAGTTGGCCAAACAGGGCTACAGTCTTAAAAATTTTATTTCAAAATATTTAATTCTCGAGTACAGGTTTGGGTGCATCTGTGGTGCACAGCGTGACGATCTGATAAACGCATACACCACATAACAGTCACCACCACTGTGCTTTTGAATGCTTCCTTTCAGCAGTTTGACACATTTAATGCACACATGTCTACATGATTGCGCACTGGCTCTCATTCAAGGTCAATATAAAATGTTTTCTTCTGCAGCCCTTCACCGAGGTGAGGCTGGGAGAGACCCCAAGCTGATTCCACAGCAGGAAACTTGATGCCCAGGAAGGTGCCAGCCCAGTCTGAGCTCCAGTGTGCAGATCCTGTGCAAGAACTGGGCTGCACGGGGAGGTCCTGCCAGCCCAGCCCTCAGAGATGACCCAGGACTAGCTCTTCTTTTGGGGGCATTTGGGAAGTTCTCTCAGCCCAGATGCCATGTGCATGGTACATCCTCTGCGTGGATAGTGGCAGTGGACCCTGACCAGAGTGCCCAGCTCAGTTGTGAACATTCACACCCATGGAATGCATGGAGAGGCCACTATCAGAGCAGATGGACAATCAATCTTGATGTGATTATGGTGATATAAATAAACAAACGACATAATTTCTTCTGCAGCCTGCCACTGTTCCATGAGTGCGAGTGGCCATGCCTGGTCCCTACCCCAAATTACACCTCAATCAGTGTTAAAAGCCATCTGACATTTCCCATTGATTTATGTATTAACCTTTACATCCAGCGTGGCGAGAGCTGATTGTTTCCATCAGCTGCTCATATGGCTGGTGGCGGCAGCTCTGAGGGGCCTTCTGGGAGCTCTTCTCCCTGGATCACCGCTGAGGGGGTCCCAGAACTCACACATGGAGACACAAGTGAGACCCAAGTCACGTCCCCTGGCTGGAAGCCCTCTGGGAAGTTCTGGGAGATATAAGTTCTTTTGTTTTGTAAACCCAACTCTTGGCATAGCATGGATGCTTCCAAAAATGCAACCGTATCTTTTTCTATGCATTTGTGAGGCTGCAGGCAGTGGACCCCATGAGACAATGGAGCCAAGAGCTGGATGAGTTCCTGGGGCCCCACTGCAGCTCTGAGGCTACACTCAGATAGGCAGCTCATCCCCACTCCAGCACACACCAGGGACACCACACCCCATGCATGTGTGCACACTCACGCACACCTGGGCACATCCCACATGTGCATGCCCACACATACTTACACTTGGATTAAAACACAGGCTCCTAGGCACACCCATGCACATAGGAACACTATCATAGCTCACTTGCATACCCCTCAGATGTGCACTCATGGCTCTGAGCATGTGCATCCCTGCCCCCGCAAGCACGGTGAGAAGTGTGGGTCTGCCTTCCAAGCCCAGTGCACAGCAGGTGATGGCATCTAAGTCCCAATCACCTGAAAGCTGCACCCTGCTCCAGCTGCCCCCAACAGCAGAGAAGCCGGGAGCATGGTCCCTGGGCTCTGTGAGATGTCAGGAGCTTGAGTTGCAGGCTCTGGGCCACCCGGCCCTGTTGATCACTGCCTCCTCTGCAGACTCCAGGAGAATCCTGACTGTGACTGGTCATCCTTTTTTCCACATTGGGCTGTGACCCAGGCTTTCAGTACGACCTGTTTGTCTTGTTGATCATGTCTATCACTGGGGATGTGTTAAGCATTTATCTTCCATTATCAGGCAAATATTGAAACACTTTTGTATAGAGTGAAACTCCTTCAGTAGGAGGTATGACTCGAGTCACTGTGCTCAAGCCTGGATAGAGTGTGATGGACACCAAAAGCTAAAGAGCGAGGTGGCTTTAAGGACCTGGCTGCTGCTTTACTCTGTCAATGATCAGCTTTCTGTCGGCTGCTCATTACCTAGTAAGTCCTGGACTGCTGTCACCCCTACTCCAAAAAGACCTTTTCTAGCCTATGGCAGGGGCCCTAATATTGGGGTTTCTTCTGGTGATTTTCTGTCATGTGACATCAGACCAAGGGACAGGTTTTAGAGAAGGGGGAAGCCAGATGATGTGGCCATGTGGCCACTTGAGTCATCCCTGTCCAGCATGGACAATGACCTTGAGGGTCTGACCCAACAAGGAGGTGCTTTGGGCTGAAAAACCAACTTGTATCCCACTGAGATTTCCTGGACAGGTGGGAGGAATACTAGCAGCCCTAAAGGCCAGGTATGGAAAGGTTAGGAGCCTAACGTTGAAATGACCTGAAAGTACTTCTGGGCCCATACACTGACCAGAGGCTATAGGAAGGAGTTGTCTGCCCCCTCAAGGGCTGGTGGATGGTTGTTGGTCAGTCCTCTCCAAGTCTTTGCTTCCCCATCTGTAGTATGGGGATCATCTATTCCCTTGATCTTTCACATAGAGCTGGTGTAAGGGTTGAGAATTCTTTCCACATGTGTGAGGGCTGAGGACTTGCTGGGAGGACTCTTGCATCTGGAAGTCGTTCTCTGTTTTGAATGGGGTCAGTGGGCTCTTTGAGTGCAGGTTCTGACAGGCAGCTGGGGCACAGGGCAATGTCCCCAGGAAGCCCAGTGGGGCCGGCCTAGGGGAACACATGGCCTCCAGCCCATTGGGGCAACTTTTTTGGGGTTACTGCTATAGCTGTGGGTCTTCCTACTGGCCCCAGGCCCAGACAGAACCCTGCAGAGAGATTCTGAGCCAGGAGGTCCCTGGTCCACATCTGGCCTTACCAGTTCATTTAAATAGGAACAGTGGGAAAAACTGTTCCCAGTTTTTCAGGAACTTTGGACATATGTGCTTTCTTTGACTTGGGGTCTGGGACACCAACTTATGTCTGTGCTGCTCGAGCCCAGGGATTTCCAGAAGCACCTACCACTCGTTGTGGCTCCAGACTGGGCAGTTGGGTACACAGGAGTAGGTTGAGGGCCGTGTGTGCCTGGGAGCTCTCACACCACATGTGTCTGTGTCCTGCCTCCTTTGCGGGGCAGCAGCAAGGACCCTGGAACAAGTGTGACCTCTGCTGTCCCTGGCCTGGAGTCACAGGCCCTGTGAAGGACTCTGCATCCCTGGAGAAGGTGAGATGTCCCCATCATGCAGCTGCTGTGTCAACAACATGCCTGGAAGGAGTGGCCAGATGTGCTCTTGTGGATGGATGTGCTCCATCGGGGCCATGGAGTGCTGGACAGGGCAGCTGTGTCCCGGGACTTGAAAGCTAAATGGGTTTTTATGAGGCTGAGCAGATGAGAGAGGCATTGCCAAGGCAGAGCTGTGGGTATGAGGGCATGACAGCAGCAGCTCAGACCCCTACAGCCTGGGCTCAGCGAGGTCTTGCTCCTCTCCCTGCCTGGGGACAGACGAGGCCAGCATTCTCACCTGCCCGACACATGGTGTGTTTCACATGCTGCATGCTGTGTCTGTGCATATGTATGCATGTGCAAGTGAATGCAGTTGTAGGAGTGTGCACAGGCACATACACACATGCATGGTGAAGTGCATGCTGTGCATGTCTGCACACAGCCTGGGCTGGCTGGGCAAGCGAACTCAACAGCCATGGATGCAGCGAGACACTCAGGTCTGACCCAGTACTGCATGAAACAGTTTCCTCCTGCCCTGGAAGCAGCTGCAGTGGGAATCTGGGGGTTGTTTGGGTTGGGTTTGGTCATTGTGCAGCCCTGGTTTCTCCCCAGTCAGAGGAGGGTGCTCTCTGAGAGGGTAAGTGGCGGTGGTGGGGAGGGTCGTGTTCCTGTGATCTGGCATGAGGAGCTGTCACATTATCACAGGGCTCTCAGCCTCGGATGATCCCCTGCACATTGAGCAGCAAAACCCCCCACTGCCCACTCCTGGTGCCCCCCTTCGTGGGATGCTAACCACATTTTCTCCAGTTCCCACCCAGCAGGATCCTCTGCCTAGACTCCACCCCAGTGTCAGCCTTCTTCCAGGGCTATTTCCTCTGGCTCTGAGTCCAAGCTACTGCCCTATGGCTGCCTCCTGGGGTCAGAGGTTGGATTCCCCAAAGATGAGCCCTCCTATTCACCCCAGGTCCTGCCTGGGAGTGAAGAAGCCCCTTTTTGCTCAGGCCAGTCATCCAGGCCAAGATGGGAGACCCTACATCTGTGGTCTGTAGGAGGGTCCTATTGCCCTCTTGGGCCTGACCCTGAGCAGGGCTCCCTCCCTCCACTCCTTACTACCATGTAAGACCCAGACACACAGGTATGCAGTGCTGTGGTACAGCACTGCCATGTGCTATTTAGAGGAAAATAGAGAGCTGCTAAACACGAATTGGTGCACCAGCTGTACCTCCCTCTCCCAAACTCAATGTTGTAAGTGAGCAGCTCCAATCCTCTCTTTTTACCACAGCTCAGCACTGTGGTGTCTTCCAAATTCTTCACTGTCGACCTACAGAGCTGGTTGGATTTGGAGAGTCGGAATCACTAAGTGAAGTGAGTCCCAGTTTGGAAGGAAAGACACGGCTTGGGAGCAGAGTGCCAAAAGGTCGGGGGTCAGCCTGGTGGGCAATGAGAGAGTTACTGTGGCAGTGGTCAACACTGGATGGATGACAGTGCCCAGGACAAGCCAAGTGCCTCAGGGGCTGGAGGAAGTGAGCTGTGTCTCCCCTCTGCCTATCAGTGTAGGCTGCTGGGTTTCTGTTAGAGGTACTCCACACACACACAGTGCAGGCCCAAGTTGAAGAAAGTTAGAATGTTCCCTCTCAATATCCTTTTCCTTTAAAAAAAAAATGGCATAGCCACACGACGTCTCTCTGTTATTATAAATCTAATACCACAAGTTTCAGTTGAGTGAACTCGTATCTTATTTGGGATCTGGGTCTACAGTCGCCTAAAGCTGGTGGGAATGTAATTGTACAGACGCATGTAAGGACTGTTAATCGTGTTGACACGGCACGGACCAATGGTCTCTCCAGAACGGCAGGCATGTTTGCACAGGACACACTCGGTGTTATCCATGAGATGAAAATGTGTAATTCTGCGAGTGTTTATGGATTGTTAATTTGTCTGGATAGAAAATCATGTCACAGGTCACAGGCCCACATACTTTCTTCTAGGTTTCTGTTGAAGTGATTCCTGCAAGAGCTGCACACCAGGCTGACCTGTGGGTGGGAGGGGGATGCTGTTAACCCCTCCCCAGAATGTGTCCCTCCATGGTGAGCCCAGCAGCAGCACTGTGGCCCCGGAGGAGGTTGGGCTGCACGTGGGTGGACATCCATATGCTGACTCACCCTCCCACTGTGGCAACAGCTAGTGGATGGTACCTATGTCCCTCAGGTGAAGGGATTTGCACTGCACCCAGAATGGGCATCTGGATGCCTGACTGGGAAGGCGCTGGGACTCTAACTCCGTTCCTTGCCATGAAGGGAGCTGTGGAGTCTGCCTGGCCTGCTTGCAGGGATCCTGAGACAGATGGAGGGCCAGGGGGAAAAGAGAAGTATAAGAACCATGGTTCTTTGCCTACTGGGACAAGCTGAGATTCCCTTGTTCTTCTCCATAGGTGGCCCTGGAAAGGGGAGGAACAGCTCCAGGAGCCTGCCCAGAGCTGTGTTCTCAGCCCTGACCATGGGGCCACCTGAACACAGTGGGTGCAGAGCTGGGGCCTGGAGGTGGAGGCCTGATGTGGGGATACCTTCATGCTTTCACCCAACCCCAGATGCCTGGCTATTGCCACATCAGGCCCTTGAGTGTGACTGGCGGCCTATCTTGCTGGACAGGTGTGATTGAGCCAGAGTTCAGACAACTCCCCAGGTGTGCAGCCTTTTCTGCCTCCCTGGTGAATCTCAGGGCACCCTGTCATTGACTCCAAGGGCCCTTGCAGATGGCAATGCTCAGAACAGGACTGGGCACGCAAAAAGCACTCAGCAAACACCTGGTCCAGCTGCTCTGAAGGGGCAGTTGTCAGGGTGGTGCTTGAGGCCCACTGGCTGAGTACAGGGACAGTGCTATCCCCTAGAATGGCTTCCTCATTCTAGCCTTCAGAGTGATTCCACTCCCTCTCTGCACACAGGGTGGGAGTAGGGGATGGTCCGGTATCTCTGCATGGAGAGCTGCCTATGTGTGGGGTTCCCCATACGTGGATGGTGTTCGGGGGGCCTGCTGCTCACGCTGTGTTTCTGACACCACCTCCCTGGATGGGTGGTCCCGCAGTTAGTCCCTATGGAGCCTGACCATAGAGTTTGACCTTCTTCCCTGTAGCTATTGTCTCCACTGTTGGGTCAGATGGGATCCTTGATATCAGGGTGGGGGGACCCCCAGTACTTGAGCACTGTGTCAACTCAGAGTCTGTTGCTGTAATGAAATTGTGAATCCTACATCAGGAAGGCTCCCTTACACCTCATTTTCTCCACTAACTGGGAGGTTTGATCTGGTCCTGGCTGGGGTGGGTGCCCTTCCTCACTGTGGGGGGGACCCTCCTGGATGGGGTTCTTGGGCAGTCTTGTTCCTGAAGACCATGCAGTGAAAGTAGAGTGTTCCTTGGCCCCTGAGCCTTCTCCCTATATACTAGGAGACACCGATCAGCTGCCCAGGACGCACCCACAAATATTCTCAGACTGAGGTTGGAATTCCAGGTTGCCAGGATTGTACTTCTGAGATCTGAGCATAACTAGGAGCTCTGACATCTGTCCTCAACCGGAAAGGGAGATTGGGAAACACTCACCAAGTTGAAGCCTGGAGCAAAGGAAGGGGGACTAGGCAGGCAGGAGACAGGAAAAGACTGCGGGAGGCTCACATGGCAGAGGGGGAGGGGACACAGGCTGCTGTCCTCCAGCCCCAGGCAGGTCTGGTGAGACTTGTTTTCATGTTTGAGGGGCAGCAGACCTGTTTGAGCTCCTCTCTTGGAAGATTTATGCTGAGGTTCCAGGGCTGGGCATCAGGATGTACCCCTCTGGTTGGCTTGGACCCTTAGACTCACATTGCCCAGGGCTGGGGGAGTTGGAGCACCAGCATTTCAGAGGGAGCCCGCCACCATCTCCCTGCAGCCATATATCCCAGGAGATGGGAAACAGCTTCTCTCACAGAGGGGAGGGCTGCCCAGCCCACAGAGTAGGAGCCAGGTGGACCACTGAGAATCTCAAAAAACAGGTCAAATCAAGAGGAAAACACCCTGGCCACCCTGGTTACCTTAAGACAGCCCTGTCCCCTGGCCTGCCTGTTGGATGGGAGATAGGCCCACCAGAGGACAGAGGGAGCAGTCCCTGGAAAAGAGACAGGGAATCCTAGGCTGCTGCAGGGAAGAAGGTATCTAGGAAATTCAGGGAGACTTCACACCCCAGGAGCCAGTCCATATGCTACCTCCTCTGAGTTCTAGGACCAGGCAGAGCAAGGGCAGCCCTTCATAGTGGGGACACACTGTGTCTTGCTGGGAAGGTCCCTGGGTGGCAGTGGCAAGCGGTCTTTCTGAGGACACAGCTGCAGGGTTCCCAGACAGAACACCTGGTCCCCAGGACTCCAGGGCCACCACAGACCCACAAGGCCACTCTGAGGCAGTGGCTCTGGGTAGGCAGACTTGATGCATGGCTGGCCCTCGGGTGCAGCTGGGTCTTGAGCCCTGCATCAGTTCTGCAGGTACAGGATGGAGCAGGTCAGGAAGAAAGGCTTCAGGACCAGAGGAGGAATGTGGTGTGTATGCTGAAATGAGCCAGCCACATGGAGGTCTTATGAATGAAAGCCCAATGCTGGAAGCTGTGGGGCCTCTCCTGCTGGACTCCACAGGAGCGTGGCACACCAGAAAAACAACAGCAGCCTGGCACAGACATGGGAGCTGCTTCTCAAAGAAGTGGTCAGTCTGGCCTGGACATGGGGGAGCTTCTCACACATGACTCCTTCCTGTGCCACCCTGCAGCTACACTGACTGTCTGGTCAGTTCTGCAAGCCCCAGACTTCTGCCCACCACAGGGATGGGTTTACCAAAACAAGAGCTTTCCTTAAGATTTGGCCTGCAGTGGCTTCCCAAGAGTCCTGTGCCCACCTTGTGCCTGACCTCAGTGTCCACTGGGCCCCTTCCTCAGCTCTGCATGCCTGCAGCATGGCGTGCTTACTCCCCATCATGCTGCTGGATGATGTCCTGTGCTCTGTGGTCCACAACTGCACCCAGTACGGCTCATGAGTGTTTGCTGAATGAATGAGCAGTGGCCCCCAAGAGGGAGTCTAGACCTAGGGGACAGCAGGGTGGAGGAATCCATTTCAGCCTGGCACAGAGGGAGGTGTCCAACCACCCACTATCAGTTAAAGAGGCCTCTCTGGAGAGACATGGTGGTGCTGGACCCCATTGGTCAGAAATGGGAAAGAGGGCCTTACACTGGGAACTTGGCCATCCCCATGGGAAGGCTGGGTGGTGGAAACTTTTAGGGTCTCTTCTGTAACCCTGTAGCATCAGTGGAGGAACTTCAGCCCAGCTGCTGTGAGGAGGGACACCCTAAAATCTCCTGGTGGCTTGGGAGAATGAGTGCACAGCCTGGTGCTGCCCTGCTTGAAAACTGTAGTCCTTTGGTCAGGACTACAGTAATTTGCACACATTTCCCCTGGACCCCGCTCTGCAGTGCCTCCCAATTTTGTTAATGGAAACCTGGTGATCCATGACTCGAGAGTGGCAGACATCTGCTCCCGGGTAATGTGGTGGTAATGTACATATCGATGATCAATCTGCGGATTTGCAAGAGAGGCATAAAGTATTTAATTATAATTGCGTTGGGCAAGGCTGCGTAGTGGCAGCGACATTTGAATAGGTCACAGTCAGCTCTCACCCCTGTTATGTTGTTGGTATTAAATGCCATTCACTCCAAGGGCTGGGAACATTTCTGAAGTTGTAGGATATCACACGCTGGCAAATTGAAAATGTCCCTTCGCTTTTAAAAAACATGATTGATATCCTTTGCAAAGCAAATACTGCACCTGAGAGTACATAGATTTTGCCTGGTGCTGCCCCTTGCCTCCTCCAACTGGCTGCCCAGGTGGCGTACGGCTGTGATCATGTACATGGAGGGGACTGGTCACTAAGAATTCTTCCCACTATGAGACTGCAACCTCCAAAGAGTGTCTGTCCTGCTTAGAGCAAAGCATTTTTCTGTTTCAAGTCAGGCTTTGCTAACTAGAACAAAGTGCAGAAATAAAGCAAGAACCCAAAAAATGAAATGCAAATTTTATTTGCTCAGTTGGTGGCAGAAAAATATATCTTTGGACACTTCCTGTGCCATAGACCTACAAATAGTACTATCTGCATCACCTCACCATCTAAATCATGTCTAGTAGAATTTAGATTGATGATTTTAGCGCATCCAATAGAAGGACATAAATAGGAGGACTGCAGAGAAACACAACACACACAGGGACAGACAGAGAGACACACACCCATGTGGCCATCTGATACCCTGAACAAGCCCCACAGGGCAAGGAGCTCTGCAGACCCCATTGATAAAATGGGCACAGAGTGGCAGCAGCCACCTCTGGATCTGGTAAGTGGGTCACATACCTCCCTGGCTGGCACAGAAAGCCCATCAGAGTGCTGGCATTCTCAGCAAAGAGTTCTGGAAAATGGCAGCTGGCATCTGCACCCCTTTACTTCCACTTTCAGCAAACAGAATGGAGGTTGGCCCATCTGCAGAACCGGGGTGACTTCCGTCACTGGCTGGGTCTAGAAGCCAGGAAATGGGTGTCTCACCCTCATTTTGGCAAGCATTTATCAGGAATGCCTTCTTCTCTCTTTCCAAAACAACTAAAGGAACACACAGGATCTCTATTTACAGGGTAGATGAACAAAAAAAATACTTGGAGTAAATGAAATGTCAGGCCTTCCGAACAGAAATACCACCAGGACCAAGCGGGTCTGTGCTTGGCTCCGGCCTGTCTCAGCTGCCTACCCACCTTCACACACTCCCAACCTGTTTTTAAGAGTTTGATAAAGCAAGACTGCAATTTCCAATCCAGACAGCCAGTCTCATTGGGTGTGTTTTTGCGACTCAAGGAATGAACCAATCTTTGTCACCTAGCGAATCAGATTAGGTGTAATCCATACTAATGTTCAAATTAAGTCACGGAAAGCAATTAACTCTGCAAAAATGGGCTCGTGAAAAATGAGAAGGTTGGTCAAATAGTTTCACAGTGTGTAATTGTGTTTTTAAAACTGCCCGCCTAACTGCCCATCTCTAAGAAGTAATTAAATCATTTACATTTCAAATGGAGTATACTTACCTTAGCTGCTCACGATGCTGCACCTTGCTGTACAGCAGGGCTGTCAACAGCCTGCCAGGGTGCCTGCTTGTTCAGGAACCAACCCAGGCTGAATGGGGCCCTACTCCCAACTCAGAACAAGCAGGAAGACTAGATCTTGCCCTAGGGTCCCCCCAGATTTGGGACCCTTGTACCCACCCTTCCTTCTTTCCTGTATAAAACCTGCAAGGGTCTTTGAAAATTGTCACCAAAAATATTCTGCGAATGCACAAGAGAGATTCATCTCTTCCCATCAACCACGTCATGCAAACAGGGACCCCATTCTAAACCTGGGGGTAACTGCTTTTCATGGACCAATTAATGTCTGCCTTCAAGTTTGCTGTTAGCTTTATGTACGCAGGAGGTGCTAGCCAGCTTCACTAGCTGCTTCCCAGGCACACCAACAATTTAGGGACGAGGCTATTCAGGCAGCCACATCTCACAGGACCTGGATGGAAATGCTACCCTACTCCAGGGAACGTTCTCTTGGTTTTTCTCCTCGGAGTTGGTGCTCCATGAATCCACAGCAAGCCCTAAAGTCAGGCTGGAATTGAGTGGGTTTCCCTGCAAGGAACTTTTTCTGAATGGATAGTCTTGGTGTCACAGGAAGTACCTCCACCCTGGGGTGTCAACTGGGAAGAAGTCTGAAGACGGGGATACCTGGGCTTCTTGGTTCCACGGGATTTAAGTTGGCTTCCGGGGATGGGTCTGGACCCCAGAGAGCACAGGGTTTGCCCTCAGCGTGGACTCACATTGCCCAAAAGCAGAGACTCATTTGCTGGGGCTCCAGCGAAGGGCCTCTGCCCTCCTGCGCGTGACAGGGTGACCCGAAACCGGGGAAGGGGTCTGGTGCAGACAGGATGTAGTCGATGCTGAACTTGATGTTCCTGCGACTGTCATTCCCCAGGGCCGCGGGGCTGGCGGGTGGCGCGGCCTGGCGGCAGGGGGCGCGGTCCGAGGCAGGTTCTGGTGGACCCGCGGGTCCCTCTGCGCTCCCTGCCTTGGTCCCCTCGCACCGGGGACCGCGTCGCCGCCGCCGCCGCCGGAAGTTCCCGTTCTCGAAGAGGTCGAGCAGCGACTCACAGCCGCCCGCGAACGTCCAGTAGTTGCCCTTGCCCTTGTCGTGGCCCTCGGTCCGCGGCACCTGTGCGGGGGACAGCGGGGTGACGCTGGCCTGCGCGCGCAGGGCGAGCATCCCAGCGTCACCAGGGACGACGCGTCCGGTGTCCTGAAGCCAGGACGGAGCAAACGGTGGTGTTGGGGTGGGGGTGGGGGTAGGGGGGTCTCACCTTGACGAAGCAGCTGTTGAGCGACAGGTTGTGGCGGATGGAGTTCTGCCAGGCGCGCTGGTTGGCGCGGTAGTAAGGAAACTTGCGCATGATGAAGTCGTAGATGCCAGACAGTGTCACCCTGCCCGTGGGGCTCTGCTGGATGGCCATGGCGATGAGCGCGATGTAGCTGAGGACAGGTGATAGACACGCGCTAGTGTCACAGGGGACACGATCTGGAGCACAGTCTGCACCTGAGGTTCCCAAAGTGCGATGCACCCGTGCTTTTCCGAAGCCCGCCCTAAAGAATCCAGCCCCTCTTCCCTGCCGTGCCCGGCAGGTCCTTCTGTCCCCAAGCCCCACCGCCGGACGGGGTCGTCACCTATACGCGGGCCGCGTGAGCCGCTTCTCCTCGTCGGAGCTGCCAGCGGGGTAGTC
This sequence comes from Dasyprocta punctata, assembly GCA_004363535.1. Classification (NCBI taxonomy): domain Eukaryota; kingdom Metazoa; phylum Chordata; class Mammalia; order Rodentia; family Dasyproctidae; genus Dasyprocta; species Dasyprocta punctata. The sequence goes on from RJWM01004116.1 coordinate 101,731, forward strand.
GTCGTTGTCGTCGTTGAAGCAGTTGTAGGGGTACTGCGAGCTGTCGAACATCGCGGCTACTACTCCGCGCCGCCCGCCGGCTCGATGCAGCGTGCAGCGTCCGGCACAGTCTGCACCTGGCTTGCTGAGCCCCGGCCGCTGCCCCGCCCTGTCTTCTCTCGTCCAATCCGAAGCCAGGGAGGCCCCAGCGCGCGAGCTAGCAAGCAGAGCTGGAGCCTGCTCCAGCGCGATCTGTGACCCACAGGGTGGGGTCGCGGGGCGCCCGGCGGGTGGGGGGCGACCAGAGTCCGGAGCCCCCGTCGGGCTCCCAATGGGCTCCGAAGCACCGAAGTAGATTTGTTTACCCTGGGTGCGCCCGAAAAGACGCGCGTTTCTCTGCTGTGCGTGGGTCCCGGGGTGGAGTTAGGGATCGCTCCCCAACCCTGCCTCTCCTCACTTCACATTGGGGTCCCGTGGGACCCTGGGGTCCAGCCCTAGGAGGAGCAGGATCAGAGGCTCAGCACCGCCCCACTGTCCGTCTCTACCCAGAAGTCGTGTCCTCTGGGGCTCTGGCCTGCCCTGGGGGAAAGGCTCTGCATCCTGGGATGTGGACTTATCCTCAGGAGCTTCCACTTCGCTGGGGTTCTGTCTCCAAAGCTCTAGTCGGGGTGGGCAGGTGTGTGCAGGAGAGAAGCCACCTAGCATTCGAGGAAGGAAGTGGGGCATGAAGGCTATGGTTTCACACAGGAAGAGCTTTCCAGTAGCCTGCAGAAGTGTGACAGAACTATGACCATGAGCCTGCGCAGGCAGGAAGCCTGTGACGGTTTCTTCCAGGAAACTCCCTCACAGCAACACCGTAAGCTCTGGGGTGACCTCTGCTTCACCCAGCCTGTTGTCCCAGGAGCACCTGGTGCTGCCTACTGCCCTGGTAAATAGGGGCACCCACCTTCCTAGCTTGGTGTCTTCAGAGAAGCCTGGCAAGCCACAGAAGTGAACTTGCCATTGTCCCTCTGCTTTGGGCCTGCTGGTTTCTGCTCTGTCCTGAGTCTCCCTCGGTGTCAGAATTGCCCTCTCTGTCAGACATCAGAATTAAAGGGCTAGGATGTGGGGATGTGAAACGGCCCAGCACTTCCAGACACAGTTTGGCAGTGTCTTAAAAAGTAAACGTGGAGCCAGGCACAGGGGTGAGTAACTGTGCTCTCAGCACTGTGGTGCAGGAGGATTACAAGTTCACATCCAGCCTGGGCAACTTAGAGACTTAAAGACTCTGCCTCAAAATGAAACAAAACGAAACAAAACGAAACAAAAACAACAAAAAAGCTAAGATGTAGGTCAGTGCAGAGGCCCTGGACTCAACCCCTAGCACCACAAAAACAAAACAAAACAAAACAAAAAATTCAAACATGCAGTAGCCACGTGACCCAGCAGTTACAGCCCCTTGCATTACCCGGAATGCACCTGGGCTATGTTCACACAGACACCTGCAAACCAATGCACAAGACTGCTGCATTTGCAGTGTTCCCAAATCAGACATAACCCAGATGTCCTTCCCAGGGAAATGGTTAGGTGAACTTGAGTGTCTCTGGCGTGGGACACCAGTCAGAAAGGAAGAGGCAGGGACTCTTGATGCACAAAACAGAGGAGATTCTCTAACAGGATGAGAAGTCAGTCTCAGGGATTCAAGTACTTTATGATTCCACTTATAACATACATAGGACCCCAGATAGTGGCCACACGGCCTTCATAATTCAGCTTCAGTGATCCTACCTTACTTCCTCCCCAGACACAGGCTCAGCCAAACCTAAGCAGACAATGCAGACTGCCTCCAAAATGAGCAAGAGGTCTTGTGAGATGAGCAGGTGGGCTGTGTGCAGCTGTGCAGTTCTATCTGGAAAAGTACAATGTGCCATGGCAGTCTAAGTGGGTGACAGAATCCAAAGGGAGGATGAGAGGACACAAAGCGTAGCCAAAGAATATTCCACGTACAATGAGCCAGTAGACCCCAAACCCCAAGATACACATGGAAATGTAATGTGAAGAAGGATCAGAAAACAAATCTCATAAAACAATTTGACAAAAATTTTATTGCTTAAAATAAGGACATTCAGCCCTAGTAAGAGATGTGACTTGTTCAGTGGTTGTTTACTCATTTGGTGTGTGTGTGTGTGTGTGTGTCCTTTGGAGCCTAAAGAGCTTGATTATGAGGGAGATGAATTTACCTCTTTTTCTTTTGGTTGCCTCTATTTTCAGTATCACATTCAAGAAGTATTTGCCAAATTCAAGGTCATGATGATTTTTCTCAATGTTTTCCTCCGAGAGCTTTGCTTCTCACTGTACAGTATAAAGGAACATGTACCTCCTTGCCTCAGCCTCAGAGAGATCACCCAGCACCAAAGGACAAACACTGCACAGTTGCTCTCACCAGGGTCCTTGGAATGGGCACATTCATAGAGATGGAGATCAGAAGGGAGGTGATGGGGCTGGGGGATGGAGGAAAGAGATGTGATTGATTAAGATATATGGAGTTCATGTTGGGGATGATGAGAATTGGGGGACACAGACAGTGGTGTTGGGAACAGAATGTCAAGGTCATGTCAGCATGATGAACATTGTGCAATGTGTATTTCGCCAGAATAGAAAATGCTAAAAAATGGCTGAGAATGCTTAAAGTGGTAAATTAAAGCATAATACCAATTTGAAACACAAATAAGAGGAATGAAACAAGTTTAGTGGACCCCAGAAACTATTGAGGGGAGGGGACTGTAGCCTCTTAGAGTGAGAGTCCACGGTGGGCTGCAGGGTCACAGCTTCTCCTGAGCCTACTGAAGATGCAACTGAGGGACAGGAGCCAAACTCAGGGGCGGTGCTGGGAGTGTAAGGTGGGCTCCACACACCTATGAGCCAGTTGAGCTGGGTTCATGCCTAATGGCTCTCCTGTATTCCCATGATTCTCAGGAGGAAGGGTGCCAGTGAGGGTCAAGTTTGTGGAGGATGAGGAAGAGTGGAGGGAGTCCTAAGGTGGCTGGCAGGGTGCAGACATGGAGACAAATCCCCCAGCAAGCACCTGACCCCAGCACAAGGTCAGGTTGTGGGGGGATCCAGCCTGCAGTACTAGAATCATCACCCTGCCACAAATGTCCCTGGAGGGCAAGGATTGGCAACAGTGTCAGGCATGAGCACCAATCAGTTCCCTGCGGCTGTGTCCTGAAAAGGAATCCCAAAGTCCAGCCTGGAACTCCCAAGACGTGGGTTAACAGAAGCATCCAACAGAACCTGACCAGTGTATGAGACAACGCAGAG